>PVJI01022478.1:12555-25297 GCA_004026765.1 Micronycteris hirsuta | reverse complement strand
CTGGATGGCTACCTGCAAAAAAATGAAACTCGAGCACCAACTTACACCATACACAAAAATAAATTCAAGGTGGATTAAAGACTTAAATGTAAGTCGTGACACCATAAAAGTTTTAGAGGAAAACATCGGTAGGAAAATCTCAGAAATGCCACGCAGCAATATCTTCAATGATATGTCCCCTAGAGCTAGGGACATAAAGGAAAGAATAAACAAATGGGACCTTATCAAAATAAAGAGCTTCTGTGGGGCTAAAGAAAATAGTATTAAAATAAAAAGAGAACCAACAGTATGGGAAAACATATTTGCCAATGATACCTCGGACAAGGGTCTGATCTCCAAAATATATAAAGAACTCATACAACTCCACTCCAGGAAGACAAAAAAACACAATTAAAAAATGGGCAAAAGACATGAACAGACACTTCTCGAAAAAAGACATACAGAGGGCCCGGAGTCATATGAAAAGATGCTCAACATCATTAACCATCAGCGAGATGCAAAAGGGAACCCTACTGCACTGTTGGTGGGAATGCAGACTGGTGCAGCCATTGTGGAAAACAGTATGGAACTTCCTCAGAAAATTGAAAATGGAACTGCCTTTCAACCCAGCAATTCCACTACTAGGATTATACCCTAAGAATCCTGAAAAACCAATTCAAAGAACCTTTACACTCCAATGTTCATAGCAGCACAATTCACAAAAGCCAAGTGCTAGAAACAACATCAGTGCCCATCTACAAATGAATGGATCAAGAAACTATGGTACATTTACACAATGGAATTCTACGCAGCAGAAAGGAAGAAGGAACTTATACCCTTTGCAACAGCATGGATGGAACTGGAGAGCATTATGCTAAGTGAAGTAAGCCAGGCAGTGAGGGACAAATACCATATGATCTCACCTTTAACTGGATCATAATCAACAAAATCAGAAAGCAAACAAAACTTAACCAGAGCCATTGCAATTAAGAACAGTCTGACAATAGCCAAGGGGAGGGGGGAGGGGACAATGGGGAGAAGGGTTTTTAGGAATCACTGTAGAGGACACAAGGACAGAACTAAGGGGGAGGAGGGAGGCTGGTGGGGGGAGTTGGGGCTGGAGGGGAAGGAAGGGAGAGGATGCAAATAACTGTGATTGAATAACAATAAAGTAATTATTTAAAAAAAAAGAAATATTATCTCATTCCAAAATTAAAAAAAAAATTTAAAAAAACCGTGCAGTTATGAGGGAGACTTAAGTGCATGAGATAGGCCTGGATATCAAGGACCATAAATGTCTTATCTAAGCCCCGCTCTGTGACAGTCATTAAAGTGATAGCTGCCCAATGGAGGAAAATCCAGGGATGTGGAAATCTTGGGACCTATGGGGATGCAAAGGGCCTTCAATCCCAGGCAAACCAGTCACAGCCAGTAAAGCAGGTAGCCCAGCTGCATCACATTCCCTTTGCTTTCCCCTTTGCTATTCCCTAGCTTCTGGCAAAGTTTTATTTAAACTAAGATCCAAATTTTGTGCCCCCTCTGTCATGGGGAAGAAAGGGTAGGATCCCATTCCTATTCTACTGAGAGTTAAGAGAAAGCAGGCTAGTGTTAGCAGCAGTCATGTAGGAAGATCTCAAACAGAAGATAACTCTTAGGCACAGGGCTATCCACCCATTGCATCAAGAGAATCCCTTCTTATAGCCAGTTTAGAGATTCTTGGTCTTTTTTTCATTAAAGAAAAATGGCATTTATTTAGTGTAATAAAATGTATAAAAAATTCATTCAGAAAGATTTTCCCTGTAAACAAATGACAATGGGAGGCAGGGAGCACAGGAGTGAGAGATCACTCCTGGTAGATACACTGGTTTTCAGACTTTTATGTTATCAGCAGAAGTTTCTCTTTTTTTACCAAAATCTTCTATGGGATATCAAATATCTAAAACTGATAAAAGTGGAGGTGTTCTGGTTAAAGAGGGAGATGAAGAAAGGTCTTTCCCATTAAGGCCCTTCCTATTTCTACTGCATCCCAAATTATCCCCTAATCACTGCCACAGAATCCTAGAGATCCTTGACAAGCATTAATTTTATTCACCACCCCCAACCCTGACTGGTTTGGCTCATCATCTCACGAAGTGGAAGGTTGCCGGTTCGATTCCTGGTTAGGACACATGCCTGGGTTGCAGTCCCAGTTCCCCTGTTGGAGTGCATGAAACTGATCAATGTTTCTTTCACAATTGATAATTCTCTCCTCTCTTTCTTCCTCCCCTCTCTCTAAAGATAAATAATAAATTCTTTTAAAAATTGTATTCACCCCCCCCATTTATAATTGAGTAAACCTAATATCAGAGAACTGAGGTGACCTGCCCAAGGACATACAGCTGGTTAGCATACAAGTGGGACTCCAGCCCAAGGGTTCCAAACTCGAGCTTCCTACATGGTGGACTGTAGTATATTGAAGTGAAGCTGTAGGATTCCAAAGCTCTGCAGACCAACAGGTGAGGGGGCTGTTGGAGTGCCCTTGGCAAGGTTTCCAGGAGAATAGCAGATGTGGAGAAACATATGATAGTGTGCCCTGTGGTACTCATTGTCAGTGACCCTGCAACTCCATCACATTCTGCTGCATTGTGCTGTGCTAAACTTGGCACAGGAGATGCTCGTGCATCTGGATATCTACTCGGAACAAGCAACTGCCCTTTAGCTGCTGGAGACTTTTAGCTCTGAGTGCCCAAGAACATGGTACAGATTCTAAGGTATGCTTGATGGGAGTGAGGACAGGGAGGATGGGTAGGACTGCTGGTTAATGCAACTCCAGATTGTGGTTTAACTATCTATTTTCACAAATATTAGATGCTGCTAAACATTTACAGTTCCTGTGCCCTTTTAGTGGTACCCAAGATAGCTGCAGGGCTACTACTCTAAAAATGCATACACCTAGTACAAATTAGAGACTCAGCATTATTTTTAAATACTTGATATGAAAAAGTTTGATAATATTCAAATCCATCAGAATTATCACAAGGTATTTTAAAATTATATTTGTCTGCCCTGACTGGTGTGGCTCAGTGGACTGAGAGCCAACCTGCAAGCCAAAGGGCCTCTGGTTCAATTCCCAGTCAGGCACATGCCTGGGTTGCCAGCAAGGTTCCCAGTATGGGGTGCATGAGAGGCAGCCACACACTGATGTTTCTCTCCATCTCTTTCTCCCTCCCCTCCCCTCTCTAAAAGTAAATAAATCTTAAAAAAATAAAATTTAAAAGTGTATCTACCTACACCAAGATACACTTTGCCTCCTTGCACAACCTAAAGAAGGACAACAACAAATTTAAAAACAAAAAATAACCAGAACTGCCAGAAAATCAAACTGTATGGAAATATGACAACCAACGTGTTAAAGAAGGAACATTCATCCAGACTGGTAGGAGGGGTGGAGATGGGAAGCTGAGGCAGAGAAGATGCACAGCATGACAGTAGCTGGAGGGCTGGGGAAGGCAAGATGGCAGCTGGCAGAGTGGGCAGTTCCATATGTGCATGTGGATAAGCTGGGAGGAACAACTGGGGAGTGAGACAGACAACACAACCCAAGATTCCAGCAGGGGAAATAAAACCTCAAAACCTCTGACTGTAAAAACCTGTGGGGGTTGTGGCAGTGGAAGAAACTCCCAGCCTCACAGGAGACTTCACTGGAGAGACTCCCAGGGTCCTAGAATATACACAAACCCACAAACCTGGGAATCAGCACCAGAAGGGCCCAATTTTCTTGTGGGTAGTGGGGGAAGTGACTGGAAACCAGCAGAGAGCAGAGCAAGCGGCATTGTTCCCTCTCGGACCTCTCCCCCACATACAGCACCACAATGGCAGAGATACATGTTGCCTCACCCTGGTGAATACCTAAGGCTCTGCCCCATACTACAGAACAGGTGCACTGAGACAAAATATATGGCCCAAATGAAAGAACACTTCAAAGCTCCATAAAAAACACAACTAAGTGATAAAGAGATAGCCAACCTATGAGATACAGAGTTCAAAACACTGGTAATCGGGATGCTTACAGAAATGGTTGAGTATGGTTGCAAAATAGAGGAAGAAGTGAAAGAAAGCTATGCAAAGCGAAATAAAGGGAAAATGTACAGGGAACCAACAGTGATGATAAGGAAACTGGGACTCAAATCAATGTTTGGAGCAGAAAAATGAAATAAACATTCAACTAGAACAGAATGAAGGAAAAAGAATGCAAAAAAATGAGGAGAGGCTTAGGAACCTCTGGTACAACCTTAAATGTTCTAACATCCAAATCACAGGGGTGCCAGAAGAAGAGGAAGACCAAGAAATTAAAAACTTATTTGAAAAAGATATGAAGGAGAACTTCCCCAAACTCATGAAGGAAATAGATTTCCAGGAAGCCCAGGAAGCTCAAGGAGCCCCAAAGAAATTGGACCCAACACACCAAGGTACATCATAATTACATTACCCAAGATTAAAGATAAGGAGAGATTCTTAAAGCAGCAAGAGGAAAGGAGACAGTTACCCATAAAGGTGTTCCCAGAAGACTATCAGCTGATTTTTCTAAAGAAATCTTGCAGTCAAGAAGCAGCTGGAAAGAAATATTCAAAGTCATAAAAGGTGAGGACCAATATCTAAGATGACTCTACCCAGCAAAGCTATCATTTAGAATGGAAGGGAAGATAAAGTACTTCCCAGATAAGATCAAGTTAAAGGAGTTCATAATCACCATGCCCTTATTATATGAAATGTTAAAGGGACTTATTTGAGAAAAAGAAGATGATCAAAAATATGAACAGTAAAATGACAACAACCCACAACTATCAATGACTGAACCTAAAAACAAACAAACAAACAAAAAAAAAACCTAAGCAAACAATTAGAACAGGAACAGAATCACAAAAATGGGGATCCCATGGAGGGCTGGCAGTGGGGAGGTTGAAGGGGAAGAATGGGGGAAAAGTTACAGGGAATAAGAAGCATAAATAGTAGGTCCAAAATAGACAAGGAGAGGTTAAAAATAGTATAGGAAATTGAGAAGCCAAAGAACTTACCTGTGCGACTCATGGATATGAACTAAGGGGTCAGGGAGAATCCTGGTGGGAGGGTATGTGCAGGGTGGAGAGGAATAAGGGGAGAAAAAAAATTGGACAACTGTAATAGCATAGTCAATAACATATACTTTAAAAATTAAAAATTAAAGAAGAATTACATGAAACCATGTTAAACATAAAACCAGATGTAAAAATTATATATACAGAAACAATATTAAGTTACCATCTAAAAATTACAAATGTATACTCTGGTTTCTCTTCAGATCATACAAATCTTTCACCTTTTACTAAAAATTGACCAAGGGAGTGGGGAGGGTGGAAGCAAGGGAGGGAGGTGGGGTTGGGTAGGGTGGGGGGGGAGGGGAGAAAATGCCGACAACTGTAATTGAAGAACAATAATTAAAAAAAATAAAATAAAAATTGGAAATGTATTTAAATTTCCAAAATCTAAATTCTATGTAAATTTAATCTTTAATATCATCCCTAATACTTTATATATTTATTTACTCCTTCAACAAATATGATTTGAGAGCCAGGCAACACTTTAGCTCTGGAGAATATATCCCTAAACAAACAGACAAAGATCTCTGTCCTTGTGGAGTTGACATTGTAGTAGAGAGGGGCCAAAGAATAAATAATATAGAATGTGAGGTGATGAGTCCTATGGGGAAAATTGAACAGAGTAAAATTCATTTAGTAATAAGGTGGTCAGGGTAGGCCTTACTGAGAAGATGACATCTGAGCAAAGATTCAAAGGAGGTGAGGAAATAAGCTATGTAAATATATGAGGAAGAGTTTGCAGGCAGAGGAAAGATTAGGTGCAAAGACCTGGAGGCAGAGCAAGCTTGATGTGTTCAAAGACCAGCAAGGAGGCTCTTGTGATGAGAGGAGTGAGCATGGAAGAGAGTAGTGGAAGATGAGGTCAAGGAAGTGATGGAAACCAGATTGCAATGGGGCTTGTAGGACATTTTTTTTTAAATGTTATTTTATTTATTTATTGCTTGTTTGTTTCATGCATTACTTTATTGTTGTTCAATTACAGTGGTCTGCATTTTCTCTCCACCACTCCACCCTCCCCAGCCAAACCCACCTCCTTCCCTTGCTTCCACCCTCTCCCATGGTTTTGTCTATGTGTCCTTTATAATTCCTGAAAACCCTTCTCCCCAAAGTCCCCTCCCCCCTCCCCTCTGAGTATTGTTAGATTGTTCTTAATTTCAGTGTCTCTGGTTATGTTTCGTTTGCTTTTTTTTTTTTTAAGAATGTTGCTCTTGACTCTCAGTGAACTTGGGAGCCATATAGTGTTTATAGCTAGAGTGACATTATCTGACATGTTTTTTAAGGCTCCTTATGGTCATTGTATTGAGAAATGCCTGAAGAGATAGAGGTTAGAACAGGGAGAGTGGTTAGGAGGCTGTAGTAAGACTCCAAAGGAGAGGTGATGCTTTGTTAGAACAAAATGGTAGCAGTGAAGGTGGTCAATTTATTAATGTATTCTAAAATTAGAGGCCATAGGATTATTTTATGTACAATATGTACCTACATATTATATAACACATGCATAGAATATGAAGAGGATGTAGAATATGAAAGAAGAGTCAAAGGTCACTGCAAAATTTTTGACCTGAATAACTAGAAGAATAACAAAACATTAACTGAGCTGAGAGACTACAGGTAGCACAACTTGGAAGAGACTGTAGAGATCAAGTGTTCAGATACAGCCGTGCTGTTTTTGAGATGGGAAAAAGTAGATTTACAATTGTGAGTATGTGAAACACAGAATTTATTCTTGTATTATTATTTATTTTAGACTTACTTTATTATTATTATTATTTTAAACTTACTTTATTAATTACTGTAAACCTACTTTTGCCAACCCCAGTATTATACATCTAAGTAGAGATGTCAAGTATTCAGTTGGATATAAAAGCCTGGAGTTTGGGGAGATATTATTTTATTTTTATCAAAATAATAGAATCTAAAAAAATATATGTAATGAGCTTTCCCCCCAAAAAATATATCATTTTGTATATCTACCTATAAAGATAGATATAGATATAGATAGATAGGTAGACATTCATATCTTCTCTTTTTCTCTCTCAAGTTTATTCCAGTGTGCCATCAAATATTATCATTTATTACAGAAAAGTTTTGGAAGGACAGTACTAATAGCAAGGGACTCTGACCTGGGCAGCCAGGAGCCCTGAGTTCTAATTTTGTTTTATGTGTAAAACTGATAACCTGGTGTTAGTCATTGTCATGGCTAAACCCCCTATTTCTGGTAGCATCTATTCTGATTGGCCAGAATCACTGCCCTACCAGCTGTGAAATATTTTGAACTTCAGCCCTGGTTATGGCAGAAAGAGCCCATGATTTGGAACCAGGAAGACCTAGCTTTATAGTTGCTCAGTCTCTGAGCTGTGTGATGGCTGGGAACACTGGTCTGGTTCACTAGGCACTGGCCACTCAGTTGTATTTTCTGTATTTGGGAACCCATCAAGTGATTTTTGGTAGGAGTCAAGATCCACTAGAGGTGCCTAGACCCCTGGCAGCAAGGCTGTAAGCACACACCCTGCAAACTCTCATGTTACCACTTGGGAATTTGTATTTTTAGGTAAAGATATAAAACACAGAAAAGGTTTGAAATATATTTTGGTAGTGGCCAAAGTGACATCCAGTGTCCAATGTGGTCTCCTAACAGACTCTTCCTGGTGTTGTCTTAGTCCTTGTTCTGACATCTTGGTTCATGCATGTGTTCTAAGCTTCCCATACATCCTGTATGCTAGCTATCAATATCTTTCCAGAAATTTCTTTTCTGTTAAAGTTAGCTGGAGTCAGTTTTTGTTGCTTGCAATAGTGAAATCGGACTGAGAAACTGACCAAGGTTGGGCTGCTTACCTCCTTAGAGGCTCAGTTTTCATTTGTTCTCAATTATCTCTAAATGGAGAAAATATCTGTTGCACAAAATTAAATAAGACAATAAAGCTTCAAGCACCTGTCACTTGTCAAACAGTAGACAGCTAACTGTTATTTTCCAATAATAGGATTCTCTTTCCCTTGTCTGGTCTTGGTTGCTTTATCTTGGAAGTGAAGATGACTGAGAATGCTAATTTATCTCATTCTCTTTAAAACTCTTAAGGGAAAGTGGTGGTGGGAAAATGGAGACAACTGTATTTGAACATCAATTTAAAAAAATTGTTTAAAGAGGGCAGGAGATTGGTATACAGGGTCACAAGACATGGGCCAGTTTAAAAGTCTACAGAATTGGGAACAAGCAAAATCAGGGCAGTTGACAGCTCCCTGGTGTCAGGAGGAATCTCATTAACTTGCCCATAACTCAACAGATCGTGGTGTATATGTCCCTGGTTTCTGAGTATTCTGCAGTGCTGGGGATGCAGCTTCTTCCACCAGCATGTTGAACTAGCAGGAAGACAGAAGCAACAGCCTTGATGCCTGAGTCAGCCATAGAGCAGTTAGTTCTGGAAGGAAGGCTGAGGCAGTGAGATGTCAGTTCCACTAGCACTTGGCGTCTCCAAGGTTGTGTTAGTGGGGGACTGTCAACCTCCAGGAAGAAAAACAAGAGGTAGTAAAAAAACAACCAAGAATGAGAGAGTAAAAAGAAAGAGGTAGCAAGAGGCTGGAGGGACTATTTTAAGTAATGTTTGATAAATTACCTGCCAGTTCTAGCCTCCCCATAAAGGAGATGGTGAGTTGGTATTTCAGGGATAAGACAGAACAGAGCTGAAGGAAACAGCTGTGTGCTCTCTAAACAGAGGCCTGGATGGGGGACAATGTCCATTGGTCACAGGTTTCCATGTGATGCAGTCTATGCACACACAGAAATGTCTACATGCATAGGTAGCATGATAACCATGCTTATTCTTATCTACTCAAGCAGAATTCCTAACCTCTACTCCTCAGTTCTCTTGACCTATCCTACTCTCCTCAGACCTATCCTACTCTACCTTGGTGTCCTAAGTATCCACTGAGACCGCGCATATAAAAGTGCTTTATAACTCTAAAGTGCATGCCAGCCTGGAGTGTTTCAATGGTGATGGAACCTGGAGCATTGGCCTTGCCTGGGTAGTGCTGGAACTAGCTAAGGGATGTATTGACAGCTGGGGCCCTGGCAATCTAATATTGCAGTGGAACCTGCTGCTCACCCAAAGCCATGGCTTTCTAGGGGAATATTCAAGAAGTCCAGTGGCAACTAGCCCCTGACCTACTGGAAGTGGTTCAATGGGTCTATGATATCCTTTTCCTGGACCTAATGATCATAAAGGGAAGAGGCTGGATGTTTCTTCTAGAAATCCCACCAAAGTCATTGACTTTACAGCAAATCCAGTCTTCATCTTTTCTTCCTTTCCCACAAATCTTGGGGATTCCCTACAAATAAGGTATAGGAGACTCTGGAGATTCTGGAGGAATACACACCTTAAGGCCCTGTGTATCCAAATACCCAATTTCAGTGTTCCCATACCCTCATCTGTAAAACAAGGACACTGTAAAAATTCATCAAGAAAGACCACACCAGGCAAAGAGGTAGGCAGAGCCTCAGCTTGGCTCCCCACTACTGAGGAACTCACTGTTGCCCACCAACCTCACTGCACATGGGATTCCCTTTCCCACCTCAGCAAAACAGCAAAACACTGCATGTGGAGAGCACTTGAAAGCACTCACAAATGGCTGGAATGGAAATGTTACATAGGAATACTATTTGGAATTCCCTTATGACAAGTAACCTGAAGGGAATAGAAGGTCTTGACTGAAACAGGGCTCAATCCCAAAACATCAGACAGTCATACCCCTAGACTAAGATCAAGTGTGCTCTCTGCTGTCTTCTGGGCCTTTGTGGGCCTTTATGACTAATGAGCCCAACAACTGTGCAACAGGAATGCCCTGGGAGGATAAATAAAATGATGTATAAAAGGCTTCAGTACTCCCAGTAGGTTTTTCCTGGGCCTGGACCAGGACAGGGAAACAAGACAGTTGAGAGTCCATGGCCCACATGTAGTGAGGTGGGTTGGAAAGGGAGAGAAGAATATGCTGAACCATTCCAACCTCCTCAGAGCTGAGGCATCCAAGGTGTGGGGAGTGGCCAAGAGTCCCTCCTGCTCTCTTCTTTGAGCTCTGTCTACAGGGATGCCTCTGAGAGCTGGGGTCAGAGAGAGGACACAGCAAAAAATGCTACCTTTATCTCTGATCCATTTGCTTTCTTGTCCAGGGGGATCTTCCAAGCATTTGCTCTTTTCTGAAATGCTTGTTGAGATCAATGTGCAGGCAGGCCCATAGGGGAGAATGTGATGAGAATACTGTCTTCCAAGTTCCAAACTTTCCTCCAGGACTTGAGAAGGCTGAGCCATGGCCGCCTTCCCAGCAAGAGCCCCTGCAGACTTCTGTAGTTCTGTTCAGATTTCCTCCATTAGTATCAACTTGATCCTCTTCTGGTAGACCCATAAATCTCTAATCTTACTGGGGAGGTATGTGGTATAGTGGAAAGAACACTAAACTTGGGGCAGGAATCCCAGGTTCTAGGCCACCTAAGCCATTAACTCGCTGGATCAGTGATTTCTCATCTTTGAAGTGACATGAACAGTATCTGCTTTACTTACTTCATGGGCTCAAATGAAATATAGTGCAAGATCACTTTGAACAAGGGAAGAGAAGACAGTCATTGAACACCTAGTCCAAGCCAGGTACTTCACCATGCACCTTTCCCCACTGACTGAGCACTTTACACATCTTACCTCATTATTCCCCTCTGCATTGTGTAGGTAGCTCTCCATTTTACTGATGAAGGGAATAAGGCTTGGAGAGATTAAATAATATGCTTCAGGTGTCACAGCCAGTAAATGGTGAAGCTATGCTGTCCCAAACCAGCAGCATCAGCATAACCTGGAAGCTTGTAAGAATTGAAGAATCTTCGGAACCTTGGCAGACCTATGGAACAGATTCCACATTTTAACAAGATCCCTAACTACTTTCTCTGAACCATGTTAATCTTTTAAAATGATTTAAATACAAGTCAAATATAAAATGTTATGTGTAGTATAGTAATAGCATAATAACCTCTGTGGCAAACCCTCCCTCCAGGAGAGGTTTCTGAGAAACTTTAGTTCCTGTTTATTGGGGTCAAATCCTTTTCTCCATGGCAATTTCTCAGGAAGTGACAGACCCAACTGCAGGTCATGTTTGGGCAGCCTGGACATCCATTCAGTAGCTCCCCCCAGAGCCTGGGGCCAATTATCAGAGATTTAGACTTCTCCCCAAATCCCCAGGGGTCAGCTTCTGATAACCTTTCATCCATTCAGCATTTATCCAGGGCCCGACACTGTGCAGAGACTTAGCAAGCAAAGAGAAAATGCCTTAGCTTTGTTCACAAAGCACTCACAGGCCTGAAATGTTGATAACAATAGTTATCCCATGTTACAGAAGAAAAGACTGGGTTTGTCGCTAGTCCAGAGAGTTAGTTTGGGGCAAAGCTGCAGCTTGAAACTTGGTGTTTTGCAACCTCATTCTGCTTTCTGGGAAAAGAACCCCCGCAAAGAGAAAGCTCTTGTTCACAGAATATTCCCTGCGGTCACCTAATAGTTAGACATCTAGTTACAAAGTGCCAAGGTAAGAACAAAAAGGGTTATAATGTAGGATGTTAGAGAGTCAAATGCAATAGAGGATCAACCTCCCATCTGGAGCCAATTACTTTGAGGATTTAAGTGGCTTGTATGAATTCAAATTCAAAACTTATTTGATGGTGTGAAGCTGCATTTTCATCAAATCCCCCAGTAGAGGACTTTTGTCTCCTAACACCTTCCTGAAGTCCCCTTGCCCTTCAGGATGTCTGAAGGAATGTAGGGGTGTGATGCCCTCATCTCTACCTTCTGCTATTGCACGCCTCCTCTCTACTTGATCCAAGCCACCCCTAAGGGCCACTGATCCTTCACCTAAGCCTACGATTTATTCCAGAAATGACATAGTCCAATAGGTGAGGAACTTTGTAACTGTTTACATTTTAGGTGGGGAACCATAGTGCAGGAAAAGCAGGCTCTTTTACTTGCACACATCCCCTGGGTCATTGCCCATCTGTCAGAAAGGTTGGGCACACTGATCCCTCCAAAGAGTGGGGTAAAAGGAAAGAGACCATTCCATCTAATTCAACAAATGCTTGTTTGCTCTTCATTAACTCATTCAACAAATTATTACTTAGAATCTACTATATGCCAGACATTGGGTTAGTTTTTAGGAATGAACAAAACTGGCATAGTCCCTGCCCTCAGGAATCTAGTAGTTTGGGTGGTTACACACTTACTATGAACTCTTATTAGAGATAGGCAGTAGGGGAAACTCCAGAATGAGTAAGATAGAACTCTTTCCCTCAAGAACTCACTCTTCACTGGGAGACAGGGTAAGCATACAACTCCCAGATATATATATAACCTAGCTGCCAATGTGAACCCAGAGAGGCCATTCCCATGACACATGGAACCCTCTACGGTTTGAAAGGAAAAGGGTCTGCCCTCCTTACAGTAACAGGCTCACCGAGGGAAAAAAAAATGGCCCAAAGAAAGGAACAGATCAAAGCTCCAGAACTAACCGACCAAGAGATAGCCAACCTATCAGATGCACAGTTTAAAACCCTAGTAATCAGGATGCTCACAGAATTCGATGAAAAATTATCGAAATTGCTTGAACAAATGAGGAGAGATCTGCAGGGA
>PVJI01022478.1:0-12455 GCA_004026765.1 Micronycteris hirsuta | reverse complement strand
TGGGAAGTCCAGGAAGCTCAGAGAGTCCCAAAGAGGTTGGACCCAAAGAGGGACACACCAAGACACATCATAATTACATTACCCAAGATCAAAAATAAGGAAAGGATCCTAGAAGCAGCCAGAGAAAAGGAGACAGTTACCTACAAAGGAATCCCCATAAGACTGTCAGCTGATTTCTCAAAAGAGACCTTGCAGGCAAGAAGGGGCTGGAGAGAAGTATTCCAAGTCATGAAAGGCAAGGACCTACATCCAAGAACACTCTATCCAGCAAAGTTTTCATTCAGAATGGAAGGGCAGATACAGTGATTCTCAGATAAGGCCAAGTTCAAGAAGTTCATCACCACCCAGCCTTTATTGTATGAAATGTTAAAAGGAGTTATATAAGGTATGGAGGAACATCAACAGGGGAGTGGTTGGGGGAGAGGGTGGGAATGGGGCACAGAATAGGTAGCATAAATGGTAGGTAGACAACAGATAGGGGGAGGTTAAGAATAGTATAGGAAGTGCAGAAGCAGAAGGACTTATGTGTATGACCTATGGACAAAACTAAAGGGTGGGGAAAGGGGGGGTAAGGGGGTGGGGGCAAGAAGGGGGGGAAAGTGGGACAACTGTAACAGCATAATCAATAAAATATAGTTAAAAAAAAGGAAGAAAGGAAAAGGGTCAGTTCAACTTCCTTCATCTACCTCTTTTCTTCCAATACCCTTTATATCAAGATGGTCTTCCTAGTATCATACCTGAGCTTTTCTAGCTATGTTTTGAAATAATACACTACTATTTTCATTTGCCATGGCTATCCTACTTCCTCCAGAGATCTTCCATTTATAAATGTACCGTATTTTTTGGACTATAAGATGCACTTTTTCTGAGACTTCTGGACAAGATGGAGGCATAGGTAGACACACTGTGCCTCCTTGCACAGCCAAAAGAGGGACAACTACAATTTAAAAACAAAAAACAACCAGAACTGACAGAAAATTGAAGTGAATGGAAGTTCAACAACCAAGGAGTTAAAGAAGACACGTTCATCCAGACCAGTAGGCAGGGAGGAGCCAGGCAGAGAGGCCTCGCAGCAAGGCGTTGGTTTGTGGAGTGGGGCTGGCAATGCTGTAGCTGGCCAGCAAAACCCATAGCTGGCCAACCCAGACCAAGCGGGGCCAAGACTGGTGGAGCAGACATTCTCTCATTCATGTGCAGATAAACTGGGAGGAACAGGCGGGGAGCAAAACAGAATGCACAGCCCAGGGTTTCAGCGTGGGGAAATAAAGCCTTAAACCACCGATTGAAAACACCTGTGGGGTTGAGGTGGCAGCGGGAGGAACTCCCAGCTTCACAGGGGAGTTCGTTGGAGAGACCCACAGAGTCCTAGAATGTACACAAGCCCACCTAACTGGGAATCAGCACAGAAGGGCCCAATTTGCTTGTGGGTATCAGGGAAAGTGACTGAAAGCCGGCAGAGAGCTGAGCAAGAGCCATTGTTTCCTCTCAGACCCCTCCCCCACAGACAGCGTCACCACACAGTGACGTAGATTACCTCACCCTGGTGAACACCTAAGGCTTCATCCCCTAATATGTAACAGGTGTGCCAAGAGAAAAAAATGGCCCAAATGAAAGAGCAGATCGAACCTCCAGAAAAAATACAACTAAGCCACGAAGAGCTAGCCAACCACAGTTCCAAACACTGGTAATCAGGATGCTCACAGAATTGGTTGAATTTGGTCTCAAATTAGATGAAAAAATGAAGACTATGCTAAATGAAATGACAAAAAATGTGCAGAGAACCAATAGGGATGGGAAGGAAACTGGGACTCAAATCAATGGAGTGGACCAGAAGGAAGAAAAAAACATTCAGCCAGAAAAGAATGAAAAAACAAGAATTCAGAAAAAACGAGGAGAGGCTTAGGAACCTCCAGGACATCTTTAAACATTCCAACATCAGAATTACAGGGGTGTCAGAAGGAGAAGAGGAATAGCAACAAATTGAACACTTACGTGAACAAATAATGAAGGAGAACTTCCCCAAGCTGGTGAAGCAAATAGATTTCCGGGAAGTCCAGGGAGCTCAGAGAGTTCCAAATAAGTTGGACCCAAAGAGGAACACACAAAGGCACATCATAATTACATTACTCAAGATTAAAAACAGAGAATCTTAGAAGCAGCAAGAGAAGAGGGGACAGTTACCTACGAAGGAGTGCCCATAAGACTGTCAGTTGATTTCTCAAAAGAGACCTTACAGGCAAGAAGGGGTTGGAAAGAAGTATACCAAGTCATGAAAGGCAAGGACATATATCCAAGATTACTCTATCCAGCAGAACTTTCATTTAGAGTGGAAGGGCAGATAAAGTGCTTCTCAGATAAGGTCAAGTTCAGGAGTTCATCATCACCCAGCCTTTATTATATGAAATGTTAAAGGAATTTATATAAGACATGGAGGGTTATCAGCAGGGAAGTGGGAGGAGGAGAGAGGGGGGAAAGGTACAGAGAATAAGTAGCATAAATGGTAGGTAGAAAACAGATAGGGGGAAGTTAAGAATAGTATAGGAAATGTAGAAGCCAAAGAACTTATGTGTATGACCCATGGACAAGAACTAAAGGGGGAGAATGTGGGGGTGGGAGGGGGGAATAAAGGGGGAAAATGGGACAACTGTAATAGCTTAATCAATAAAATATATTAAAAAATAATCTTTCCTAAATATAATCTGTCCCCATGAAACAAAAGAAAGAAATTAAATCTATTCTTTTTTAAGATTTTATTTATTTATTTTTAGTGAGAAGGGAAGCGAGGGAGCAAGAGAGGGAAAGAAACATCAATGTGTGATTGTCTCTTGTTGCCCCCAACTGGGGACCTAGCCTGCAACCCGGGCATATACCCTAACTGGGAATCAAACCAGCGACCCTTTGGTTCACAGGCCAGTAATCAATCTACTCAGCCACATGAGCCAGGGCAGAAATTAATAATATTCTGACAAGTGGAATGAGAAAGTAGGAGCCAACATTCTCTCACCAGAGCCTCCACCTAAGGACATGATCAAAAAGGAAACAGTTTATGGCAGGAAAACCCCTGTGGTAGTCACAGAAATCAACAAGGCCTAGCTAGAATAAGATTTTTCCAAGATGGAAAAAAAAATGACCAGAGACTGACCTCAAAGCTCATTATGTCATCATTATAATGAAAAGTAACACTACAAATAGAAGCAGAGCCAAGGGGGACAGACACCATGACACTTCTTGAATGGACATGTTAGGAACAAGGTCCCCTCCCAACCAAATAGTGGAGTTAGAATTTAGCAACACAAAACTTGAAGACAACCCTTGGAAACACATAAAATCAAAAGAACTAACTGTGTTAAACCCATTTTCAAGTTGGCCTGCATCCACTTGAACACTTTCAGGCGATTGGGTAGCCAATTCTTTGGGCATGAACTCACCTGTGACTTTGAGCTGAAAAATATACCTTTCCTTCTGTGCTGCAAATTCCTATTCATGTTGGCTTTGGCTTTGGTGCATGTAGGTGTATGAACCCCTTTAGTTTAGTAACAGACTAAGATATGACCAGACAGCTTTAAGGAATAAAGTTTGCTTATGGAAGCCAATAAAAAACCCTTGAGAATATCAGCCTGGTACCTTGCTTACAGGTTTCCCGGGTAAGTAAAAAATGTCACTTTTTATCAGGTGCAAGAACCTCGGGATATTTTGGTGGGCCTTGAGAAGAGAGAAAGTCACTGAAATCTACAGATATTGTAGACAATGTTCAATGGAAAGTCCTTGCCTTGGGTATATTGGCCTCTGAAGTCCCTTCTAATTTCTATTTAAAGATTCTTTATGCAAAAATCCAGCAAAACAGATTTAAACACGTCTATGTGGTTAATTACTATTTTTTTCTGGGCTAATACAGATAATCAGGCCAAGTGTATTAAAACTAGACTTATTTTGCAAATAAATTATTCTTAATTTATCTATCATGAAAGGTGGGTGATTTTAGAGAGAAAAATTATGTTTCTATAGAAACTAACATACCTTTGTGAATATTAGATTGTAGCACTGTATATTGTCTTTTGAGGTCTTTTTCATTTACTTTATACCTATAAATTAGACTCGATTCTGAGTCTGTGTAGTTTTATTAAAAATTTGGCTACAATCCTATAAACTAATATATTTACTTTCTCATCCTTTGACTTGGAATCATTGAGAACTAAAATTGCCTTTTTTCATAGCTATGCAAACTAAAGTTGGACAAGTTGATACAGACTACTACAATGGCTCATTTATGGACAGTTTTAATGCCAACTGCAGACAAACTAAAGTACAGGAGAATTTATTAGATTGTAACTTCCTGCCTTTATTCTATCCGAGGATAATTCGGAACCAACATTTAGAAATCTTTATGACTCTCTGGATTCAGAACTCAAAATTAAGATGACAGTCTGTTCTAATCATTAACCATTGTTCTTTTGTTTTCATAAAGATGTCTCATTAAATACCTGTTCCTTGCACCATAGGCTTAACTTTGGAGGTCCACCAGCATCATCACCTCCTGAAATGAGACACAACTGCTGAACTAAATGGACATTTTTTAAAGACTGAGACTGGTTTGATAAGATATTGGAACCATGAAAATCAGTATTTGTGCTTTCTGTCACCACTGGAACCAATAAGTAAAGACAAGGATTAAATCTTTTTGGAGGCTTTATTCAGATGCAGGCAATCTGAGAAGATGGCAGATTATGTACCCTAATAACCACTTTAAAATCTCATATCAAGCCTACCTTTTTATAAGGAGAAGAAAAGGGCAATTAAGGGGTTTTGAAAAAGGTTAATCAGATAAGAGTTGCAGTCCAGAATTTAGGGAAGATGGTGGTGAGGTAGGTGGGAGGGGAGCCCACTTACCCCTGTACCCAGCTGGAACCTAGTCAATCTTCTGAGGAACATAGTGAATAGCCAAAAGAATCCCAGCTTATATGAAGTTTGGAGGCAAAATTGTAGAGGACATTGAAAAACAGATGGTAAGGAGATTGCATTGGGACAGTAAGGTCCCAGGACCAGCTCGTGGACCAAGACTATGAGGCCCCTGGCTTGGAGCCTGCCACAGGATCCTTGGAAGACAGCCAAATCAACAGCTCCCTCACCTATCAAACAGGGAGGACAGAGCAGCACCAGTATGGACCTGGATGCTTGAAGTCGCTGGGGGGAATAAAGACAAAGTGGGAGACACACAGAAGCGGTGTTCACATGCTGGGACTGTGGATGCCCACTAGGTCATTACCAGAGAAATTGGGAAGCCAGGCGACACCTGGAGAAGGGAGAAGAGTTGGGCCATGATGGACCCTGACCTGGATAAACTCCAGTCTGGTTGGAAAGTTGGGCTGTGTAAAAAGCTGGGCATTAGTTAAGAACGGTGGTCATAAACAAGAAGATTTTATTCAAAAAAAGGCTCTCAGTTGCTGTTTAAGGAACTCTCACACAGAGGCCAGCCCCTTGCCACCACTGCAATAGCTGCAGTCACTCTTCGCTGAGGCCACCAGCCGCTCCCCACTTGTTGCTGAGGTCCCGCCCCTGAGGCCACTGCCACCACCCCCACAGCCACAGGGTGTGCCCCCCCATCCCCTCTGCAGTTGTGAGGCTGGCTGATGAAAAGGAAGGTGGAGGCACCCTGCATGGACCATCAAAGGAGGCAACAGGGCTCAGAGAGTTAGCAGCCCCCAGAAAGACTTAACTCAGTGGGGGAGCTGAACTACCCCTGAAGAGACTTTGAGAGTGCCCAGCACCTAGAACGGCAAAGAAGGAGAAGGTGGTGTGTGAGTCATCCCTAATCAGTGCTCCTCATAGACAGCACAAGTTGTGGATTAAAGAGGCCAGCCTGGTGCAGAGGGAGAGTGTGTGCCTGGAAGAACAAAGAGGACCTGGGCTGGAAGCTGAGCAACTGTGAAGATTGCAGCCCAGACCTGGTCACCATCCTCTCAAAACCATAGGAAGGGAGAAAAGTGAAGCCCAATCACGCTCAGCCAGCAATATCCAGTAAGACCAGCAGAACTCCCATGGCAGGTTTAAAGTAGGAGGAGGCTTGTTCCCTCCCCCAAAATGAGACAATAAGACCTGGAGCTGTGAAAGGGCCAGAGAAAGACCCAAACAGGGATCACAAGGCTAACTGAGAAACTGAGAAAAATTTCACTTTGCTATTCTAGAGAACTACCATGTTATTGTTTATCTGTATTATTTTTTTTCATTATTTTTACTTTTTTATTTTATTATTATTTTTTTAATTTCTCTTCTTTCTGTTTAGTTTTCTAAATTTTATTTGTTTGTTAAATTGCATTGTTTGGTTTTCCTAGTTCCCTCATTCATATTGTATTTTAATTTTCCTTCTTTCACTTCACTTGTGTTCCAAGGGCATACTACTCTAGGTCATGTACATCCTGTTCTTGTTATTCAGATCATATAGTTCTTGTCATATTATTGTTGTCCCAGTATTATTGTAAATTATTATTGTTCTATACAATTGTAAATACTACACATCACCCCTCTCTGATCTTGACCCATTTCACTATCTTCTGGACCTTTGTTACTGTTGTGGGTAATTCTATTCTCTCACACACACACCAACTTTCTCTCCTTCACTCTTACTATATCTCAAAATCTGACCTCCCACAAGTGCTCTGTTTTCTGGATTTAGTTTACAAGCTTTTCCCCCTCTAACAAGAGTCTTATCTCTTCTCCACCTTGTATAAAAAGTGGCTAGTTGGGTGAATTATCACGGTTAATGCTATACTTACCCCAAGGATCTCCTATCACTTCTATGAGTTGGTACTTTAAATCCCATAGAATACTCTCCTGAAGTCTTAATCCATTTTGCATTTCCTGTGAAACTGATCAGAAATGAGTAGGTGGGAACTGTGAACACCAAGATACCTTCCGGAAGAGAGAACCTACCAACAAAAGAACCACCAACAGATAATAAAGGAAGATGGTGGAGCAGTGAGTGGAAGCCACACTAACCTCCTACCAGGACCAATCTGGAATTACAACCAAATGGTAGAGAACTTATGTAGAACAAACAACTAAACAATAGTGAAAGACAAGCCTCAAAACCTCAAACAGACAGAAAAACCAGCTTCAACACAAAATGTCTGCACCTGCACAATAGCATACAAGATGTGGTGGGTGGAGCGACACTCAGTCAACCATCTGGGGAAAAGGACCTACCAAAGAATGACCCAATGACAATCAAAACCCAAATACATCCAGAGAGCCAACATGAAGAGCATCCCAAGAGCAGCGAGATCAAGAGATCAAGGAGACTGTACCACTGAATCTCACAGGTATCCTACCATAGAAGTTCACACCAGAAATTCAGAAAGTCAGGACAGATCAATATAACAAGTGGAGGCTAACAAGAAGAGTCTTACAAACAACGGAAAAACAAAGAAACAAATGCCAAATGAAAGGAAAGGAGGAAGCCTCAGAAAGAATGCTAAATGAAATAGAGGCAAGTCAACTGTCAGATATTGAGTTCAAAGCAATGGTTATAAAAAAGCTCAATGAGTTCATTGAAAATTACCAAAAATACAGGGAAACTACAATGAACTCACTGCAAACTATATCAACATGAAAAAGGAAATAGAAACTATCAACAAGGGCCAAGAGGAAATGAGGAATACAATTTCTGAATTGAAGAACACAGTAGAAGAAATCAAAAGCAGACTAGATGAAGTGGAGGATTGAATCAGCCAGCTGGAGGACAAAGTAGAAAAGAAAAAAAAACAGAAAGAGAAAGAAAATGAAAAAATACTCAGAAAGAATGAAGAGGTGTTAAGGGAACTGCAGGACAACATGAAACATGATAATATCTGTGTAATAGAGATACCAGAAGAAGAAGAAGGGGAAAAAAACCTGTTTGAGAAAGTAATGATGAAAATTTCCCTAATTTCATGAGAGAAAAAGTCATGCAAATCCAGAAACACAGAGAGTCCCAATCAAGAGAAGCCCAAAGAAGTCCACTCTGAGACACATACTAATTAAAATGGAAAAATTTCAAGTCAAAAAGAGAATCCTGCCCTGGCTGGTGTAGCTCAGTGGATTGAGCACGGGCTGGGAACCAAGCAGTCCCAGTTCGATTCCCAGTCAGGGCACATGCCTGGGGTATGGGTCTGGTCCCCGTGAGGGCCATGTGAGAGGCAACCATACATTGCTGTATCACTCCCTCTCTTTCTCCCTCCCTTCCCCTCTCTCTAAAAATAAATAAAAATAAATCTTTAAAAAAAAAGAGAGAGAATCCGAAAGGGAGAAACAAGAAGTAACATACAAGTGAATCCCAATAAGGCTAGAAACTGACTTCACAACGGAAACGCTCCAAGTCAGAAGAAAATGGCAAGAAATATTTCAAGTAATGAAAACAAGAGACCTGCAACCAAGACTAATTTATTCAGTAATGCTCTGAAAAAAAAAAAAAAGGAAGGCCAAATAAGGAGCTTCCCAGACAAAAAAAGCATCAAAGAATACACCTCCTGCAAACCAGCTCTGTAAGAGATGCTGAAGGTACTACTTTAGAACAGGAAGAAAAACAGTGAGAGAAAGAGGAACACAGCCACGGGAAAAAATGGCAATGAATAAATACCTATCAATAATAACCTTTAATGTAAATGGATTAAATGCTCCAATCAAAAGACATAGAGTAGCTGAAAGGATAAGAACGCATGACCCACACATATACTGCCTACAAGAGACCCACCTCAGAACAAAAAACCTATACAAACTGAAAGTGAAGGGATGGAAACAAAATTCCAAGCAAATAGACAGAAAAAGAAAAAGCCAGGGTACCAATACTCATATCAGACAAAATAGACTTCAAAAAGAGAGCAATATAAAGAGACCCAGGGAGGGAAAGATGGCGGAGGAGTAGGAGGGAGTGGGATCGGCTTCCTCAAGCCCACTGGTGGGATATCTGGCTGATTTTCCGAGGAGCGGAGCGATCGCCCAGCTGTATCCCAGGAATATTGGCAACCAGGATTGCACATAAAACTGAAAGATCAGCTGGTAGGGAGTCTGCTTCGGAGTGAAGGGGTCCCTTGGGACTCGCAGGGAGCCGGGAGGTCTGCGGATCCAGTCGCAGCAGCTTCCCGGTTTGTTCCAGGATCCGTGGGAGGGAGCTGGATTGGGGTGTGAGAGTAGCCAAAGCAGGCCCACGCGTCTGTTGGGAGAGCCTTGGTCCCCAGCAGTCCGGAGGTCGGTGTGTACGAGAGGACTGGTCTGCAGAGGCTGGAAATCCCAGTGGGAGGAATTGGAGATTGAACTGAACTAGAGACCCAGGCCTGGAACTCCAAGACCAGTCGCATACCCGACGAAGCCAGTCAGGGATGGCTGGGGGTGGTGCTCTACCCGGCGCCCAGGCCTGCAGCTTGCAAGCACCGAATGCAGAGACAAAGGCTGTAAACAAATACAGGGGCATGGAGATCACTCCTGGAGGGCCTGAGACACAACCCAGCCACTGTGATCAGAGACCTGAGGTACAGACTCCCTCCGTGGGAAAAAAACAGAGGAGCAACATCAAACCCCACTGAGAGGAGACACAGACCTAACAAACTCTGACTCAGGGTGGGGGTCAGGCAGCCCAGAGGAGGTGCTGCGAACTCCTAGCAACTCGGCTGGAGGCAGGACTGCACCTGAGAGTGCAGCCCAGGAAGAAAGCAGGGGAAATCTGATATCTTCCGAACCTGTTGCAACCCTGACCAGACGCTGTTGAAGCCAGCCAACAAAAGTCTTTTTTTTTCTTTCTTTTGTTTTCTCTTTCTTTCTTTGTTTGTTTTTCCCCACCCTTCTTCCTATCTGTCCTTCTATATTTTTTTAACTCCTTCTACCTTCCCTTCATTTGGTATTCCTAGATTTCTCTTCTTTTTATTTTATATTTTTTACTAAATTTTATTTTATGTTATTTTCATATTATTTTTTCTTTATTTTTCTTTTTCCTTTTCTTTTGCTTTCTTTTCCTTCTTTTTCTCCTTTCCCCTCTCTTCCTTATCCACAGGTGAGACATTAAAACCTGGAATTGTGAAGAGAATAGAGTGGGACCCAGACAAAACTCAACCCAAAAAACAGAGACAGTGACACAAAATTAACTTCGCTGCTCCAGAGAACTTGAAAGATCAATTTAAGAACCAGAGGCTAGCAAGAAGAATCCCACAAACAATTGGAAGACAAAGAAACAATCCCCAAATGAAAGGAAAGGAGGAAGCCCCAGAAAGAATGATAAATGAAACAGAGGCAAGCCAACTATCAGATATTGAGTTCAAAGCATATGTTATCAGGCAGCTCAAGAAACTCGAGAAGCTTGATGAACTCACATAAAACTACCAGAAAATACAGGGAAACTATAATGAACTCACTGAAAACTATATCAACATGAAAAAGGAAATAGAAACTATTCACAAGGGCCAAGAGGAAATCAAGAATACATTATCTGAACTGAAGAACACAATAGAAGGAATCAAAAGCAGGCTTGATGAGGCAGAGGATCAGATCAGCAAGCTGGAAGACATGGTTGAAAAAAGCACCCAAAAAGTGTAAGAACAGGAAAAGAGGCTCAGAAAGAATGAAGAGGGATTAAGGGAAATGCAGGACAACATGAAATGTAATAATATTCGTATAATAGGGATACCAGAAGGAGAGGAAGAGCAGCAAGGGATGGAAAGCCTGTTCGAAAAAGTAATGATGGAAAAATTCCCTAATCTGATGAGAGACAAAGCCACACAAATCCAGGAAATACAGAGAGTCCCAATCAAAAGGAACCCTAACAGGCCCACTTCAAGACACATCATCATTAAGATGGCAAAATTCCAAGACAAAGAGAGAATCCTAAAGGCAGCGAGGCAGAAGCAGGAAGTAATATAGAAGGGAACCCCAAAAGGTTAGCAGCTGACTTCTCAATGGAAACACTCCAAGCCAGAAGGGAATGGCAAGAAATATTCCAAGTAATGAGAACCAGAGGCCTACAACCAAGACTACTCTACCCAGCAAGGCTCTCAATCAAGATAGATGGCCAAATAAGGAGTTTCCCAGACAAAAGAAGTCTAAAAGAATACACCTCCACCAAACCAGCTCTGAAAGAGATCCTAAAGTGACTGATTTAAAGAAAGGAAGGGAAAGAGAGAGAGTGAGGAACACAGGTATGAAAAAAAATGGCAATGAATAAATACCTATCAATAATAACCTTAAATGTAAATGGATTAAATGCTCCAATTAAAAGACATAGAGTAGCAGAATGGATAAGAAAGGACGACCCACACATATGCTGCCCACAAGAGACCCACCTCAGGACAAAAGACTTACACAGACTGAAAGTGAAGGGCTAGAAACAAGTTTTCCAAGCAAATGGGCAGGAAACAAGAGCCGGGGAAGCTATACTCATATCAGACAAAATAGACTTTTAAAAAAGGGCCATAAAGAGAGACCCAGAAGGGCACTTCATAATACTCAAGGGAAGAATCCACCAAGAAGACATAATCATTGTAAATATATATGCACCCAACATAGGAGCACCCAAATAAATAAAGAAAATCTTGGAAGACTTCAGGAAAGACATTGATAGCAACACAATTATAGTAGGGGACTTCAACACTCCACTGTCAAAAATGGACAGATCCTCCAAACAAAATATCAGCAAAGATATTGTGGCATTGAAAAATGCCCTGGAAGAGATGGACTTAACCGATATATACAGAGCCTTTCACCCCAAAGAAGCTAAATACATATTCTTTTCAAATGCACATGGAACATTTTCAAAAATAGACCATATAATAGAACACAAAACAAGCCTCAACAAATTCAAGAAAATTGAAATCATACCAAGTATTTTCTCTGACCACAAGGGACTGAAATTAGAAACCAACCCAAAGGAAAAAACCCCAAAACACTCAAAAGCATGGAGACTGAATAGCATGTTATTAAACAATAAATGGGTCAAGGACGAGATTAGGGAAGAAATAAAAAAGTTCCTTGAAACAAATGAAAATGAACAGACAACAACCCAAAACTTATGGGACACAGCGAAGGCAGTCCTGAGAGGGAAGTTCATAGCAATACAGGCCTACATAAAAAAACAGAAACAGTTTACACAAACATCCTAACCCTATGCCTACAAGAACTCGAGGAACAACAGCAAAGACAACCCAGAGCAAGTAGAAGGAAGGAAATAACCAAGATCAGAGCAGAATTAAATGACTTAGAGACTAAAAGGACAATTCTAAAGATCAATGAATCCAGGAGCTGGTTCTTTGAAAAGATAAACAAAATCGACAAGCCTTTAAGCAGGCTCATCAAGAAAAAAAGAGAGAGGACCGAAATAAACTCAATCAGAAATGAAAGAGGAGATATTACAACTGATGCCACAGAAATACAAAGGATTATAAGTCACTACTACGAAGAACTGTATGCCAAGAAATATGAAAACCTAGGAGAAATGGACA
>PVJI01022477.1:0-25209 GCA_004026765.1 Micronycteris hirsuta | reverse complement strand
CCCCCCCCCCCCCGGGGGGGTCAGTGTGTGTGATTTACAGCTTCCCCAGGGAGGTTTAGGCTAAAGCCTTTAATCCACTTAGTCTGCGGGGGAGGGGGCACTGGAGACTGGAGCCTTTGTTTTAGAATGTACTAGGCAGAAAGTTACGAAACCTTTCTTGATGTATCTGCTGTTCATTTTGGTGATGCCTTGGGGGAGGAAGTGGTGGCTGGGGACCACAGTGAAGCCAAATGGATGCTTTCCATACTGGCATCTAAAAATAAAACCCACCAGGACACCCCTCTGTTCACTCTTGCTGGCATCCCCGAGTATTTGGAGAACTTGAAATTTCAGGACAGAGAGAAAGCCTCTTTGCAAAAATTGGAAACAAATCCACTCAGCTGGTTTTTCAAAATCAGCCAGGCGTCCGTGTGCCTGATTCCCCAGGCTGGGGGGCTGCCAGGGGCTGGGGCCAAATGAGCGCAGGCCTGTCACTAGGAGTCAGTGATGGAAGAGGGGGAGATTCGCATGCCACCTGTCCCCACCCGTTATTCCCTGAGTCAGGTGCCCTGACGGGATTCTCCCATCTTGTGTAGCCACTGCACGATGGGGTGGCGTTTCCCTGTCTGTTCTAGAGATGAGGAAACAGGCTCAGATGTTGTGGCTTCTCTGGAGGAACTCAGCTGGTTAGTGGTCAGTATTGGGATTTGCATGCACGTCCATGTGTCTCCAAAGCCTGCGGGGTAATAGATGGCCCCGTTTACCATGTGCCGACAGGCGTGTTAGGGCCCGGGGTTGCCTGCTCTTCAGAAACGGATGTGGGTCCTCTGGCCGGGAATGAACCAGAACCCCAGTTAGATCTGCGGTGGTCTTCCCTGTCATGGGAGTTCCTTCTCCTCTTGTGAGTTGTTAAGTGGCAGTGGTGACAGTGTGAGTGTTTCACATTTATTGGGTGCTCTGGGGCACCAGGCATTGATGGTGTTTACTTCAAAGAAGTGCGCGTGTGTGACCTGACCACGGCGTTGGCAGGAGCCCATTTAACGAGTCCGTTGTGAGGCTCCTTGGCTGCCTCGTGCTCACTCCCTCGTGCTCACTCCCACGTGCTCACTCCCACGTGCTCACTCCCACAGCCATCCCGTTGGGGAGGGTGCCTGTACATGGTCCTGCCCAGCCGCCCCGTCCACATCGGCCCCCTCCACGTCCATGCAGTGCTGTGTGGTGAGGAGCCAACGCCTGGGTTCACGGTTCTGGCTGTGTGACCTCGGCCCGTTGGCGAACCACTCAGAGCCCCAGGCTCTCCATCTGTAAAGTGGGAATACAGTAATAATGGTGCCTGTGCCCTGGGGTCGTTGTTGGGATGATTGCAGTTAATTCTGGTAAAACAGTTGGTCCAGTGCTGGGCACACGGGACGCTGCTTATCTACCGAGAGCCGCAGGCTGTTGTTACCAGGTGTGAATCTGGGGGTGACGTGGGGCACAGAACCCCTGGGTGTGGCGCAGCTGGTGACCGTGATCCCGGGGCAGGGAGAGACTTCCAGGTCTTCGTTTGCGATGAAACCGATGGAGGACGTGGCTGAGTTGTCAGCTGGTAGGACATTAGCAATGATTTTTGATAATAAACTACTGTGATTGTTGGCATCTAATTCTGAAGGCCTTCAGAGAATGTGCCGCGGTGTATCCGTCTTGTCCTGTCTGCCATGCGAGTGAGCGGTCCTGGGACTTACAGCTGTAAACACTGGAAAGTAGAGATAGAATTGACCGTAGCTCCATCTTATTCTAACAACAGGTAATGAGTGTCCTTCTGCGGGGGTGTGATGCAGCTAAAAAATTTTCCCTTCGTCTCTTCTGAGATGTATTTCTAACAATGCTTGATTTTTTGTGCTTATTACTTATACACATTTATAGTATGTTTCTGTCGTATTGATCAATTAGGTATTATTAGTCATTGTGACAATGAATGTGTCTAGAAGAAAACTTTTGACAGAGTTTTACACATGAAATTTAAAAAGTTAAAGCATATGTATACTTTGTTATTGTTATTATTATCATTGCCTGGTAGTGTCACGGGTTACTCAGTAGAAGACCCTCAGATGAGAAACTCCGGTGCGACGTGCGCTGGGGACTGGACGTGGCAGAAGGGACGCCGCTGCTCCCGGGCGTTTCTCAGGAGAGTCCGATTCTCTGCTTTAAGATGGATGATGGTTGATCTCAAATCGCTATGGTATTTAGATTCCATTGGATCCATTTAAAAGAGAAATAGTAACAGTTTTATTTTGAAATGTTAATATTTACAGTACGTTGGAAATTACATCCTCTCCAAGTATTTAAACTGGCGATGAGAAATTTTAGATGTCAGCTTGAAAATGTGCAAACAGAAACATGGCCTTAAACATTTATTTTGGGGGTTTAGCTCGAAGGCCATTACCCTGTTTACTTCTCAAAGCCAGGCTCGGAGGCAGGTGCCACCTCAGAGAAGGACCCCGCTGGGCCCTCAGGCCGTCAGGCGGAGGCCCCGCTGGGGCGGGACACTCGGACTCCGGGGCCCGTGGGTCTGCTGAGGCCAGAGAGGCCTCGGCTGGGGACAGCGGGCTGTCTGCCAGCCGCTGGCCTCCCTAACCTGCGTCTGTTAGGCCGCGTGATGCTTGGCAGCGAGGGACACGTGCCACTCGCTGCTCCCGTGCCTGAGACGACCCAGGTGGGGCAGAGGCCGGCCGGGCCACGAGCAGCGGAAGTGCTGCTCAGTGGCAGTGCTGGGGCACCACAGAGAGTGGACAGGGCAGTGGGACAAGATGTCCCTCACCCCCCGTGTCCCGAGAGGCTACCTGTCATGACGGTGATGGTGTTGGTACCTGTCCAGAAGGTGATGATTTTTCAGGCACCTGTCTTGCAGGTGATGGTACTCTGCCTCGATTTCCTCCTCTGTGCTATTGGGATGAGGGGGCTGACTCCATCATTTCAGACATTAATAGGTGGCCTCACTCAGCCTTTGGGGTCCTGGCCCCTTCTAGCTGGCCGCTGTGGTTTGGGCAGATGGGCTCTCCCTGTGCCAGTACTCAGCAGTCTTCTCTGGGCACCTGCTCTGTACCGGCCTGCAGTGCCGGGGGGTCCCTTCAGCTCCGAAGTCTGCAGTCGGGAGCCAGAGGCCGAGGTGGGTGGGGATCATTGGTGTAGGCTCAGAAGAGGGTTGTGACCCAGTTTGATAAGCCAGGAAGGCTTCCTGGAGGAGGCAGGGAGAGCCTGGCCAGTGTTGACGAGCCTTGTCCACCTGATAGAACCTGGCTGGGAGGCAGGTCCAAGCCCACAGCTTGGATCAGGGCTTGGCCTGCTCTCCAGGCCTTTTTGCTGCTCCTGCCCCAGAAACAGCTAGTCGCTGAAATGACCAAGGCACAGCCGTCACTGGTCCTCCACCCAGTGAGCCTTTGTTAGAAGAAGGAAACGTTCTTTGGCCCCTTGGGTCATCTGTGGCCTAGCGGGGCGGGGGGCGGAGGGGTCTGGGGCTCTGCTGAGGGCTGGCTGGAGGCCTGTATTGCAGGACGGGTCACCTGGGAGTTTCTCCACGCTGACCCGACCTGTGGGGAAGGCTCGCGAGGGCAGCCTGTGAGGCGTCCTCATCTCTGGTCTGCATCGTGCCTTTCTAGAACAGCCCCGTGTTTGGTGGACGGAGACGCTGAACGAACAGCGTGTGCCCTGCCCTCCCACCCCAGGTGTTTTCAAAGAGCAGGTGTTTTCAAGGGCAACTCTCAGCCTGTGAAGGCTTGGCCTTCTATTTTAAAATGCAAATGAACAAGCTGTGAGTGTGAGAAGTAGTCGCTGACCATAGATTCGCTGTCCTCCTTCCACATTCCTCGAGGATTGAGACACGAGGAAACTCGGTTTTGGAGCAGCCGCTGCTTCCCAGGCTGGTGAGGGTGTTTCCCCAGCCTGCCAGGGCGCCCAGGTGGGGGCGGGCCTCGCTGGGGGTCTCTCCAGAGCAAACCGTTCCGGGCCGGGAGCTGGGTGGTGGATGATCCAGCGGGAGAGGAAACACCGCGAAAGAGACAGAAGCGCGGAGAGCAGGACTGGGTGCCGGGCGTCTGGAGTGGGAGAGCCAGGGTGACTGACGGCCCCGCTCACGGCAAGCCCAGAGGGCTGGGGGGCGTGTCTGTGCTGTGGCGGGGGTCTGCGAGGGTGAGGACGTGGGGGCCAGCACTTACAGCGGGGAGCGGGCCGAGGGTGGGAGGCCATAGAGGGAAATTAGTGCCTCTTGCTAGGGAATAAACTGGATGCACTTGTGGGTGGGGAAGTGAGGTACAGGGCTCAGCACAAATAACACCCTTTTTTGTTACGAAATCACAAGCATGTAATTCTGTAACATAACAGTATCACACTCAAGCACACCATAGGACATTTTAGGTGAAATGTTCAGATTAAAACTATAAATTATTACACCCATATTATTACCCTACCAGCCACACTCAAGCAGGCGTCACTTCTTCCGGACCCTGTAGGTGAATGTCATTTCAGCCAGGGAGTGCCACGTGGACAAGGACCCCAACGCTGGGGTGGGGCACGGGGGCGGGGGTCTGTGGCCTTGGCCATGAGGGAGTTAGCAAGCGACCAGGCCAGAGTGGGTATCAGGGCAGGACCACATGAGTTGTTTGTGGGGTCCTGGGTCTGGGGCATTGAGGGATTCCTGTAGGGGCGAGGTGCCTGCCCCAGTTGGAGGCCGTGGGGCAACGCCCCGCTGGGAGGTCACAGAGGAGGTGACTGGACACAGCTGGAGTGGGGGTCGAGGAGCTGGGTTCTCTGATAGGAGGCTGGGGCCGCGGCCGAGTGGGGGCAATGGGGTCCGGAAGGGATTCACCCTGTAGTGGACGGCCGAGGAGACAGGTGGCAGGGGGTGGTGCCTGGTTGGACGTGGGGGTGAGAGAGAATGAGGGGTCAGTTCCCAGACTCGGGGTGCAGGAGGAGGAGTGGCGGGGGGAGAGAGCTGGTTCAGGTCGGTGTGTGGAATGCAGGCAAGGCAACTTCTGCAGCTGCCTGCATCCTTTGGGGCCAGAGGGAGAGTCACGTGGCTGACCAGTACACTTCTCTCCAAGGATTATAGAGGCTGTTTTCTCTGTTAAGCTTTAAAACAGGAATTTGTTACTTAGGTGATATTTCACATGGTTCAAAAGTTGTTTTCTAAGTTATGCAGTTAAAGGGGTGAAGTGATTATCCCCAGCTGGCTTCCCTCTGCCACCCCCACGCCCTCCAGGGTGCCCAGCTGACCGGCCTCAGCGCCCTCACTGGCTTTGGTTTCCAGGTCGCTGAAGTGCAGGTAGAGCTGGGCCCCAGTGGGCTTGTCTCCCCTCCACCCACTCCCTCTGCCGGCTGCTCCGGAGCCAGGTGGAGGGGCTTTGGGAATATGAGTTGCTTTGATGTTCACGGGGGCTTCGCATCCTTGCCGCTGAGGGAGCCAGTTGGCCCCTCCTCATGGGCTCCCAAGCGTGACTCTGATCCCGACCCCCGACAGCAGACCCCGCACATCCGGCAGGGTGACCACAGGATGGAGAGGCTGGCTCTGCACGCAACTTCCCCAGGTGGTTATTCGGAGCCGTTAGCGAGGTCCGGGCTACTGACTGGATGTGACCTCACTTTCCTCGTCTTTAAAACAGGGCGACATGCACCATGCAGGGCCCGAGACGCCTGCTTGAAGCTGAAGGAATGCGTTTGTTTTTCCCTCATCTTTTGTTACAAACAGTGTGGCTATGAGCAGGGGTGGGGGGTTGAGGGGGGTGCAGCTGTGGGCGACCCTGTGCCGCGTGGAAAATCACTGCCGGTGTAAAGACCGTGGTTCCCCCACTCCCAGCACCACGGTGGGTTTCTGTTGTGGATTTTAGCTTAATTTCCTTTTCAGAGAGATTTTATTTTGTTCAACATTTGAAAGGCAGGTTTAAAAAAAACATTGAAAGTTATTTTTATTCTCACTTAGGATAGCTATACATTTAACAAATGAGAAATTTACGTGTGCACGTGGCCGTCGTGGTGGTTTTATAGTGACGCGTGGAGCGGCAGGAGGAGTTGCGTGCGTCAGGACCTGCTCATCGACATGTTTGCAGCAGCCATGAACAGAGATGGCATTCTGGGGGACAGACGTGGGGACATGCCCACGAGACGATGTGAAGTGCTGTCGACGTCACCGTACAGTTCCAGCTCTGTCAGTTTTATTTTTGTCCCCGAGCCCTTTAGGCCAGCTGCTGTGAATAGACGCCATCCCTGGCGTCAGTGCTGGCCGGCCGGCATGCCTTGGGGGCCCGCGATCCCCCGTTCTGGGAGTTCTTTTCCCGCCTCCGACTGGCTGAGTCACCTTGAGCAAATCCTCACAACGAAAAAAGCACTCCCGCCGGGGTAGCTGGGCGCCCGACCCTGGCGTGTTCGGACCGAGTTCAGAGTTGGGACGGTGTCTCCCTGATGTCAGCGGCCTCTTCGGAGCGTTGCCAGTAAACGCTTCACGTACATGCCAAGGAATGGGAGGAGGAACGCGGGCCAACAGGATGGGGCGGGAAGGGCCAGAAGCAAAGATTCTGCTTGGAAGGCAGCCGCCTCTTCTGAGCTGGTTCTTGGTGGAGCTGTCCAGAGTGGTCTGCCGGCATCCGCACGGCCAGCCCCCAGCCACTGGACCCAGACCGCCGGTTAAGCTGGGTGCACGTTACAATAGCAGAGGCTCTGGTGCAGAGTGGGTGCTCATTTGAGTTGGGGGCCACACTGGGGGTCCTGCTCAGGTCCAGGGACAGAGGCTCTTGAGTGAGATGGTGAATGGATGGGAAGGCCCTGGGCCATATTCCGGGCCCCGCTGGGCGCACAGCTGGCACTGAGGAACGCAGGGTGGGGACAGGCACTGCCTCTGGCTCAGTGTCACAGACCGGGAAGCCTCCTTGCATCTTTTGGTTGGCTGAGAAGCTGGCATCTCCCTCCTCAGCCCCCTCCCCGTTCCCTGTTCATCTGTGTGCTGTTAGACCTGCTCAGGTGTCACCTGGCTGACACCTTCCCTGCTCCCCCAGCAGCTCCCACCCCCTAAGCTGCTAAGCTGGGGCTGCCTGTTGATGTGTCCTGCTAAGCCAGAACGTTCTTTTCCGTCTGAGGGTGCAGGACCGGGCTCTGGTGCGCGCTCTCTGTCTGCTGGGCGAGCGAACTAAGTGCCTAGCTGTTCCACACAGGGCTGGGCAGGCCGGGAGGGTCTGCGCGTGTTGAAACCTTGATTACCCTTTCCTCCCTAACTAAGTTGTGCTCCTTGTTAAAATCTTGGGGATAAAGACAGGCCTAAAAACGAAAACCCGGGGATAATCATTAAAAACATTTACTGTGATCTATTTTTCTGTTTTTTTTCTCATAAATTTACCAAAAACAGGCTATTCGTTATGTACTGTGTGAATCCAAGGTGGGCTGCTCTGTGTCCACATTTTCACGACCTGCGTTTAGGGGACGGGTGGTCATTTGCTGGTGCTGGTGTCGTCTCCTCCGAAATGGCCACGTTCCCGCTGTCCGCGCGTCTCAGTGTCTGGAACCGAGTCTCTGCTCTGGTACCTCAAATTCTGGGAGGTTTCTGGTTTGCCATTTCGAACAGCGCTGCCCTGGCGACTCTGGGCATCCGTGTCGGGTCTCTCTTTGGATTGACTTGTGGAAGTGACGTTACTGAGTCTCAGGCGTCAGGGTCTCGCGGTGTGGGGGTGCCCCTGGCTTGTGGGCTGTCTCTCTCCCACCTGCTGTGCGTGTGCAGGTGTGTCCTAGGCCAGTGACGCAGTGGTTGCTTACTGCAGTGTCCCCACACCTGGTCCTGTGCTAGACATGGGGGCTGGGGTGTCCAAGCAACGTTGGCGCTGCTGACACCTGTCACCTGTAGGGGTGATGGTGCGGCCACCACTCTGCCAGTTGGCTCACAGTTATTAGGTTGGCCAGAAAGTTCGTTTAGTTTTTTTCCATAAAACAAAAGACATTTTTCATTTTCACCAATAACTTTATTGACTTGGACATTGACTGAGCACTTGCTTGGTGCCAGCCAAGGTCACAGGTCTCACGTGGATTAACTCACTTGTCCCTGACAGCAGCCGGTGACGCAGGCAGCGTTTCTGTGCCCGTACTGTGGACGGGGAACCCGCAGTGCAGACAGTGAGGTGGTCGCCCAGAGTCGCCCAGTCCCCGAGAGGAGGAGCTGGGATGGGATGGCGGCAGCTTGGCTCCAGAAGGCTTACTTACGGTGGTTATTTTTACTTTCTGGTGCGGAAGAAATCCCATGGCACACCGAACTAGGGAACACAGTGCGACGAGTCCCCGCGCCCATCCCTCAGCACGATGCCGGTCAGCACGTGGTCAGCGTCATGTCCTAGAGGCCCTGTGCCCCGGAGGGCTTCTGGGCAGGCCCCCGTCCTGTCGTGCTGTCCATCTGTGCTCCAGCTTGTGCCTCTGCAAAGCGAGCGCTAGTCCTTGTTCCTAACTTCCAGGTGGGCCATTTGCAGGGCGGGTGGGGCACTGCCAGGTGGTGGGACTGGCCTCCTGGGTCTGCCCCGCACTGTGGGGGCTTCCGGCCTCTGGGAGGTGAGCAAAGGACAGCGCTGGGTCGGGGCCAGCTCCTCACAGCCCTGGTTGTCATCCCGTTGGCCTCTGGGTCTCGGGGTGGCTGGTAGGAAGCCGAGGTGTGCGCGAATTCACTGGGTGCTGAGGGATTGTTCATATTGGAGCCCCTGTAAGAGTGGCCAGTGTCACAGTGTCAGGGGTCAGCGTCATGGTGACAGGGAGGTGTCAAAGGGGTGCGAGTTCAGCCTTACTGTGTTTGGGGATATTTCTGAGCACCTCCATGTGTTAACTAATTTATTCTTCAGCACGATCCAGGGAAGTACTATTATTAGCATCCTTGTTGGCTCTATTTAATAGGCAAGCTTTTGTTTTCCCCACTTTAGAGATGAGGAAACTGAGTCAGAAAGGGCTCATGGCAGTCTGGCAGCTAGCAGCAGGGGACGGAGCTGGCTCCAGGTTCCCTCTCTTGACACCTACACTCATTGCTGATTTTACATCATTTCCAAAATCAGTGCGTCCTGGGGTTCCTAAGCTGGGGGTCTTGGCGCGCTCCTGGACTGGACCCATCTGCAGCCCAGCCGCTGAGTGCTCTTTCTCAAGCGAGCCCCGTCTTGTCTCAGCTCAGATGCTGCGTCCAGGGTGCAGGTGAAGGCCCTGTCCTTGGAGAGGCCACGAAACCCACTGAGAGCCCAGCCCAGCTGCACCCTCAAGTGCACCTTCAGGGCACCTCTCAGAGCGCCCCGGTCTGCCCCGCTGCACAGCCTGTCCGGCAGCCATCTCGCCCCGCTTCCTGTCCATCTGGACGCCCAGCGACCTGTCTGACCAGGCTCGTGACCCCTCAAGGCCTGGACCTCCTGCCCCGGTGAGCCCCTCCCTTGTCTGGGCCCCCACCTCCTGGGCACAGAGGCTGCCAGTTCCTGCTGCAGTTACGTCCTGTGGCAGCTTTCCCCCTCCCCCGCAAGCTCCTTAGGGCCACGGACCATGCCTCCCTCTTCCAGGGGCTGTCCCCACCGTGGGTGCATTCTGGCTTCTAGATGTGTCTCCTCGATAAATCTTTGGAAATAGTGGGAAATAATGAAACATTATAGACATGTGTGAATTGGAAAAGTTCCCAATCATCTCGTTCTTCAGAAAGGACCGCGGTTAATTCTCTGTTTTTCCCCCTTGCCTAGAATTCCCCTCCTCACCGCACCAACCCCCTGCCCCCGCCTGTTCTCTAACACCTATTTAAAAACCTTTTAATACTTTTGAGATTGAAATGTGAACATTTAATGTGATAGTTCTGACTGGTGGTGCCTTTGAACTTAGGAAATAGAGTCACATATTTGAATAATGTGGAAGGTTCTTAATCTGCCCTGGATGGGGTGTGTGCAGGTGGGGGCTGGGCGAGAGCCTTGGCGGTGTTCAGCACCGGGCTGCCGGGTCCTGCAGCACCTCTTTGAGAGCTCATAAAGAACACGTGAACTGGAGAGTTTCCCTTATTCTTATCAGGTACTAATTTGTTAGATAATTTGCCATTGTGACTCTTCTCAGAAGAGATAAATGACTTGCTTTCATTAACTTTATAGTCTAGACATGTTCCTGGCTTTTAGGTGTCTGTATGCTTTTTCACGCTCTCCTTCCCCAAAGGAAAGGTTAGTAAAATAGAAATACACCAAAGCTGAGCTGCAGAGGAGGATGTAAAACTAACTGACAGGCCTGCTACTGCGAGGGAACCCCGGGTGATTCTGAGCTTCCTGGTAGCCAGTGCGCAAGGGGAAATGAGATTGGCTGCCACAGAGAACTCTTCAGTTCTCAGGAAGGGGAGTAAAAATATGGAGGGGATTGAACCTTTTTCCCGAAAATGTTGAAGAACCTCGTCAGTGTCACAAATAGGAAATCTTTGTCTTGACCTGAATGAAAAGGGTGAATTATAAGAAGCAGAGTTATGGCAGCCATGAGTCTCTTATGCAAGGACGTTGTACTTTGTATGGGCCGCCCCTGGATCCCCTCCCCCAACCCCTTCTGCCTGGCCAGCTCCTAGTCTCCAACACCCTGTGGTGCACCCATCGCTTTTACTCTGGGGCCATCAGGACTTGCATTCAGCTGCCAGCAGCCTAAATAAAATAGTACGTGTGTGTCTGACTGTGTCAAAGAAGCCGGCGCAGGCAGCCTGGGGCCGGTGTGGGGCCCTGTAACGTGCTGCAGCACCCTTCTCCGTGCTTGTGCCGCGCTGTCCTCCGCATGGCGGCCAGGCTCGAGGCCACCTCCGTGTCGAGGTGGCTGCTGAGGCTTTAGCCATCGCATTTACATTTCTAGGTGGCAGGAAGGTGGCGAGGGAGGAGGGCACCCCCCCATCTCCTCTCATTAGGCGGCCTCCCTAGATGTCCCAGCTAGCACAGCTGCCTGCATCGCCTTTGTCAGAACCGAGCATTCCGACATCTGGCGGCCAGCAAGCTGGCACGTGTGGTCTCTTTGCTGGACCCACCGTCACCTCACATGAACCTGGGGTTCTGTTACTAAAGAAGAGATGGGGAGTGGGTGCTGGGCTGCGGCCAGCCATGTCCAGCACACTTGTGCCCTGGACTTGGGTTTGGACGAATTGCATGAGTCTGAATGGGGTATCGTGTAGTTGAGTGACTGGGCAGGTAGCTGAGCCAGAAGGAAGGGTCTGTCTTGTTTGGTTGGTTGTCACGAGTGGAAAGACTAGGAGCCAGAACCACCTGCAGGGCAGATTCCATCCTCCCGGTTTGCTCAGGGCGGGGCCGGCCAGGCTGCTTTTCCTGCTGTGGCGCAGTGAGGTCCCAGCTCTGGTGTCCTCGCGTGTCCCCTCCTGAACGTGGCGCCCCCAGGCAGTGCCCGCCGGGATTGGAGCGGAGTTGGCCCTGGCTGGGTGCGTTTGAGGCCACAGGCTGACTGGCCCTCCCTCCTTCTAGGCCTCCCTGGGCCCAGCCAGGATTGGGTGACGGCATCGCCTCTGAGGAGTGCCGACTCCCGACCCCGGCCACAGGAGGCTCCCTGCGCCCCCCACACCGGCGTGCTAGCTCACCATTGGCTGGGGGTTGGAGGGGGCCGGGAGTCCTTTGTGCATCTGAGGTATCTTGGCTTTTCCAGAAGTTTGCGAACCCAGAGGTGTAACTTAGCTCCATTTTTCTCCCCATTTAGCCACCTTGACCTTGAGAACCCCCCGCAGCCACCGTGTCCCCTGCCTTTCTCCGAGCCCTCTGATGTCCTGTACGCAGTGGCAGGCAGGGGCAGCCTCTCAGGGACCCTGAGGCCCCCCGCCCACGCAGGCCCGTCTCCCAGCACAGCTGTCCGTCTGAGTGTTCCCTTTTCGAACTTTCTCTGGTGGCCTCAGAGCACGCCCTATAAGGAGATCCCGGCTCACCCTGTGTCCGGGAACTTGGCGGTGGAGCAGGGCTCAGTCGTTCTTCTACAGAAGCCACTTGGGAGGTGCTCAGCGGTTGACAGGAGTAGGGTGGGGGTGGGGGGCTTTGGTCAGGTGTCCTGGAGGATCCTCAGGGCTCCCGGGTTCTCAAGAATACTGTCCGGGCCGTAATCACCTAGTAAGACCGTGTCAGAACACCGAAATGCCCACGTGACCATCCGACATGCTGTGGTGTCTGGGCTGGGCTTCTGTGAACTGGCCCAGGTGACTCTGTTTGGGCCTCGCCTGCACCCCCGTTGGCTGGGGTCACTGAGATTCACGCAGGTGGGCATCTTTGCCCTGTGCCACCCAGCCAGCAGCTGCAGAGCTGGGGCTGGGTTCCAGGGTGTGCAGTGGCAAAGCCGGTGCTTTCCCCGCTCCGGAGGCTGCCTTCCTGGACCGAGTCTGGTGACCTGGCCCCTTTGTGGCTGTGCAGCCCTAGGCAAGCAGCAAAAGCTCCCCAAGGCTCCTCTACCAGGAAGGGACAGGACTGGAGAGTGAGGTGAGGTCAGAGGAGGCAGAAGGCCTCCCTGGGGGCAGAGTGTGGGCGGTCAGGCCCTCCCAGCAGCTCCTGAGATTACTTGAGGGGTCTTGGGAAGTCCACCCCTTTGACTAATTAGGCATAAATTTGGCCCCTGAGCCTCTGCCATCCCTGGTGGGCAGGGCCCCTGGCCCCTGGGCAGGAGGGTGGGTTTCCTGGCATGGAGCAACCCTGGGCTGACTCCCTTCTCCTGCCTGGGCAATATTTTCACTGCGGGCCCTGCCAAGTGGATATAGGTTATCTGCAGTGTTTTGACAGGATCATCAAAAGCCTGCATGGGAAATTATGTCTTTGGGTCTGAGCTAATGGCCTAGGCCGGGGGCAGGGGAGCCTGGCACGGGAGAGAGAGAGGACCTGGCAGGGTGGGGGCCGAGGGCGCATTTATTGAGCTTTATAGAGGGAGGCCTGGCCCTCCCCTAAGCGCAGGCCCTGGTAAGAGTCTGTGCTGCCTGAGTGTTCCAGGGGGACTGTTTCCAGCTCTCACTTCATTAGAAACATGGGTGTCCCTAGGCCAGCCCTGGGCCTCTCCTGTCTCCTTACTCTGTTGTCCTAGGTCTCAGTGCCCTCATTTGTCTGATGGGGACAATGACCCGTGACAGGGAGAAGATGAAAACCCCTGAGGTGTGATGGCAGTGTGGCCTTGGCCTTGACCATGAGCCAGTCTGTTCCCATTGTAGCCCAGGGACCCCCCAGTGGGGCCACTAGGGACAGTGCACTGTGGCAAATAGCATGGAGCTATCGAGGGGCCAGGGCCACTGGCCAGACCTCGGGCCCGTGCAATTCTCTAACCCTCCTGAGGGGGTTTGTCTTCCCAGAAGGTGCAGCCGAGCCTCCTGTGCCACTGGTGGGGGCCAGGCGTGTGGCCCGTGGCCTGGAGGGAACCGGCAGGCACGCTGCACTGTGTCCCTTGGGTTTTTCTCTGGCGTAGAGATAGAACACGGATTTATGGATTTTCAAACAGAATTGTTATCCTTTTGTAATCTGTTCCCCACAGACACCCTTTTGTGAGACATCCTGCTTGGGCTGGTTTCTCAATGGCTGTGTGATAGTCCCCCAGTAGCTAGAGTCGGCACGTTCTCTCGGCGGACGCTGGCAGATGCCGGCGGCGGCTCTGCTGTGCCATAGTTAGAAGCAGTGTTGTGATGACCATCGGCTCTGCTGCCACTGGGGCAAGCCTGTCATTGTCTTGTTGAGTTGTGTAAATAATAAGGCATATTTACTGTTTTTGCAGTTTATAAAAGTGATATGTGCTTCTGTGGGGGAAAAACCCCAAACATTGCAGGGAATTGTAGAACGGGGCCGCCGCTATGGAGTTTTGCCTTCTGGTCTGTGACTGTGTCCGGGGACAGGAGCGGCATCTGTCTCGCCCTCTCCTGTCCCGTCTCCCGGCCTTTCTTTCCGACCCATGCCCCACGGCCCTTCTCTCACCCCTTGGCGGCTGGGTGCCGGGGCCTGGCTGCCGCCCTGCCCGCGGGCATCTGGCCCTGCAGGTATGCCTGACCCAGGGGAGGGACGGGGGTGCGGACGGGCTGGCCCCCAGGGCCTCTCCAGTCTGACTGCTTCCTGGGCTGGCCGTGTGCACAGTGATCCTGTGTCCCCTCTCTGCGGGTCCCCACTGCGCTCGGGAGCTTCATCCTCTCTGCGGTCTGTGAGCCAAGGGGAAACTCAGAGTACATGAGATGCCCAGGGCTGGGGAGCCGCCACCCTGACTTCCTCTTCCTCAGAGGCAGCGAGCATCATGTGGTGGCCACGGACCAGCCTTACCCACCCGAGAGTGTTGGTGGCCCGTTTACAAGCAGGGCCAGTGATTTGCCCTCTGGGCTGCAGCCTCCTCACCTGGAGAAAGGTTGTCATGGCCCCAACCTCTAAGGCCAAACAACCACTGAGATAGGGCATCAGGGCACTTTCTGTGAAGCCCGTCACAGAACCGGGGCTCAGTGGTGTGTGAGGAGTCACCCCTGACCTCTGGTCGCCAGTTTGACCTCAGGGAACTGAGGGCTGGAGAGTTAGTTTTTGATGCCAGACACCAGCTTTCGGGGTGGGGGGAGCCAGGCGCAGCCCTGAGTCGATCCCCATAGCGCTTCCCTGGTGGGATGGGCCCCGCCTGGCTTTGGAGGAAAGTCTGGTGTGGATGCGTCCCTGTCCCAGTGAATTCTGACCACATGGCCAACTCCTTGTGATTGCTGAACCCATGTCCCTGCCTTTCATGGCCATTTTTACTTTCATCTTGCTAGTTCTCTGTGAGAACTCTTTCTTGTTTTTCCCGTTTTGCAGATGGGGAAGCTGAGGCTCCTGTGTGCCCCTTGGTTGAGCAACACGTCTAAGGGCACAGAGCCAGCCAGTAGCGGCCACTGTGGTCTTCGAACCCAGACGGTGAGGGTGGGGGGAGGGCTCTCTCTCCTGGTTAAAACCAGATCTCCCTGGCTTCCCCTAAAGCCTACTGTCCCTTCCTGAGGTCTCCGAGGTCGCCAGGAGCCCAGCCCCACTATTTTGCATGGGCCTTTGCAGCAGAGCAGGGTCACCCCTGTTCCTAAGCTCAGTCCACTGCCCCTGGTGCTGCTGCTCCCCAGTTTTAGCCCGTGACCCTTCCAGCCAGCCCTCCGTGCGTGTGAGGAGGTCCACACCCTGCCTGTGCTGCACGGTGCTTTTGCGCCTGCCGATCCCACTCAGGTTTGTTCTAGATGTTCTAATCCTGTAAGGCCGCGTGACCTGGACCTGCCGCTCTCCCTCTCAGCCAGGGACCTGGCCGGAGGCGGGACTCCCCACTCCCCAACACCCCACCACATCCCCTCAGGTCTGGATGAAGTGACTTTAGTGCGGGGGCTGCTTGCGGAGCTGTGGGCAGCGGGAAGGGACCAGGTGGGCAAGGGAGGCACTGAGAGCTGAGCTGTGGGGGGCTGTTACTGCTCCGAGGGCCAGGGGGGCAGGGGCCAGCCCAGGGGTGCTCCGAGCCCCTGCCCAAGGCGTGCTGTTGAAGCAGGGGGAGAGGAATAACTATAACAGCCCCCTATCCTACTGTCGTCTGATCTCATCCCAGGGGCCCTGTTGGCCGAATGGGGCTGGCAGTGTTGGATCCTGAGTGACGCTGAGGCTGACCTTAGTCCCCAGAGGTCAGCCTCCTGGACACAGGGCAGGGTGGAGAAAGGATGGAGGTCAGCAGGGAGTGACCAGCACCTCTCTCCCCTCTGCTTGTGACTCTGGACCTCAGGGCAGAGCAGCCTTGGGTCCTGTGCTCCCTGAGGTGCCATCCTTGAGCAGCTGGGAGGGGGACCCACGGTTCTCTGTCCCCACACAGACTCCAGCCCATGGCAGCCCCGCTCCGCCTTTCCCGTGTGGCCCTCTCAGGTGCCCCCATGGCCGTCATTGCCTGGGCCTGCTTTCTGGGTGTGATTGATTCTTAGAGGGGCTGCAATGCTCATAGGACTGGGGCCTGCCAGAGGCTGGCCCCTCCATTCCTTCCATCACTGCTGTGTGCCCAGGCCCCCGGCAGCAGGCCCTGCCCTGCCCTCTGGGGACATTGAGGTGACTAAGCCGCCAACCACCTTGGTGCCTGTCCAGGCAGACAGACTACCTCAGTCCGCCTCTGAAGAGCAGGGGCAAGGGAGGGGGGCTGCCTACCAGGAAACCAGGCGGGGCCCCTGCTGGCACAGCGTACCCAGAGCTGCAGCCACTCTCCTGCCTGCTCATTGCCACGTGAGAGGCTGTCCGTGTGCTGCCCAACCAGAACCTGGGTCAGGGAGTCTGAGAGCCTGCAGAGAACCGCCGGCGGGCACCAGCGGCGTTTCGCGTGGTAGGATGCTCACAGGAGGGGCCTCAGTCAAGGCCACTGGTGCTGGAGGCCTCTGGGGCGACTCTGGCTCCCTCTCTGTGACGTGGGCTGATGGGGCCTCTGGGGTCCCATCTCATGTCCCTTCCTGCGAATCTGTGACTCCAGCAAGCAGAGGGGGGCTCCCCCAGCGTCCTCTCCATCACTGTCTCCTTATGGCTTTGCTTGCATCTTGAAGACAGCCCGGCAAAGTTGCCCACTCACACCCCTGGGTCAGGGGTCCGAGCCCGCCTGGCCCCGTCGGTGGCGAGGGTGTGTGTGTGTGCATGAGCATTTGCTGATCTGCTTGGAGGAGGCCCCCTTCATGCTTTTTAAACAGGGTAGATTTCTAGAGCATTCGGCCAGCTCCCTGCGTCGCACACCTCACTCCGCGCAGTTTCTGTGTCTAGTGAACGCCCACGTGGCTGCCTGGCGGGCACAGCAGGCCCGATGGTTTTAGAGCCAACTGACCTGGGTTCATATCCGGCTGTGTGACCTTGGGTGAGTCCCTGTGTGGCAGTCCACCTGCAGGTCTCAACCATCGCAACAGGGTAACCCTACCCGCTGCGCCGTCTCCCAGGTGGCATTTGGGAGGACCGGGTGGGCAAACGCGGGTGTGGGTGCTTCGTGAACCGGGGCGCGCATCGAGAGGCGGGCAGGCGCGCGGACGTGCGCTCCCCGGCCTCGGAGCCTCGGCACGCGTCCCGGCAAGCCCCGTTTTGTAGCCTTGCGGCATCATGCCGAAAAAATGCTCGCGTATGGTTTATTTAACTTTAAGTGGGGCAGATTCTGAAATGTGTTTGTTTACTGTCCAAGTCGAAATTTTAATTTCTCATAAATTCCCCGCAAATTGCTGTAGTACATTTGTATTTGTTGAATCTGTCAGGGCTGTTTATGGCACGGAGGCCTGGGCTCCCGTGTTTGTGGGCTGTTGCCGCAGCGACACAGGCAGCTGAGGCTCTGGAGGGGAGGCCCTTCTCCGAGGTGTGTGGAAGGCTCTGGAAGGCTGCTGGTGTGAGGCCGAGCTGTGGTTGCTGCACCGAGGTCCGGCCTTGGGGAGCTGGGGAAGACTCGCGGCGGGTGGCGGCCGTGGCTGCGCTGGGGGGCGGGCGCGGGCCTGACGCTGCCTGCGGGGTCCTACGGGTGCTCTCCTCCATCCTGCTCCCGGGTGTCAGTTTGTGCACATAATTCAGGCTGCTCACTTATGATTCGTGCTTTTTCTCTTATTGTACATTACAGTCCAAGAAAAGGCCTGTAAAATATAAACAAAAGGCAAAAAAAAAAAAAGCCGTGGGAGGCGGAGGGTGTGCTGTTTCCGGTAGTGTGCACGCTTGGGTTCTCTCCAGAACGCTGGTGCTCACGCTGCAGCCCCTGTCGGGACATGGTGTCCCCTCCTGCGGCTCCCTCGGGGGGAGGCCCCCCTTGCTGTGGGTGACTCAGGCTGCACGGAGAGGCCACCCTGGCAGGAAGCCAGCACCCAGGGACGTCCTCACGGGACTGGAGCTTCTTGTAACCCGAGGTGTGCGAGCTCTGCACTCCCAGCCCCTGGCCTGGTGCAGGTGCTCAGTCGACATTCATGGGACGGGGAGTTCTGTGCAGCGGTCCCAGCCTGTCTGTGGGGACGGGGGCGTGGAGGATCCCCTCTGGTGTCCTGTTCTCCAGCTCCGGCCTCTGAGCTGGAGAGGTGGCGCCGGCAGGACACGTGAGCACCAGCCAGTGTGTCCTGGGCTCTCCCCACGCCAGGCCCTGTATCCCAGCCGAGACGCTCAATGCCCTCCGTTTACAGGAGGGGAAATGGAGGTCGAAGCAGGTGCACGCAGTGACTTGCTCGGCTCACCTGTTGGAAAGTGGGGACTGCAGGTGGCTCTCGGTGGAGCGACTCTCAGGCCAGCACTTGATGTACTGGCACACGGCGGGAGGGCGAGGGGGGCAGGCAGCGAAGGCGGATGTGGGGAAGGAAGACGTTAAAAGCAGAGTTGGAATGACTGAATTGTTGGACGGGCTACAAGAAAGTGCTTTCAAAGGAAGCCCTTCCTACCCCACTTCCTTCCCCAGCCCATCTCTGCCTCCTTCGAGAGTCGTGGGCATGACTTCCCTCCTTCTGGCATCTTCTCTCATTGCTCCAGCCCTGTGTGGTCTTACCTGGTGACTCTGAAGCCTGGCTGTCCTGCTCGCCTGCCCCCGTCAGCCCGGGCTCCACCGCGTCACCTGGGGCTTTGCTTCTCTTCAATAGACTGTTCAGCGCGGTGTTAGGTTCATGGCGCAGTTAAGCAGAGTGTGCAGAGGCCCTGGACACTGCCCACCCTCACGGGCCCAGCCTGGGCCACCGTCAGCCCCCACCAGTGCTGCGTCTGTCCCGGTCGATGAGCGCCCACTGGCGCGCCAGGGGCTCGCCCCTGGTGTTGCCCAGTCTGTGGGCATCGGCAAGCATGTAGTGACACGCGTCCGCCATCGTGGTGTCGCATTCCGGTATTAAATCTTAGCACTGCTGCCTTCAAAACCCTCTGTGCTCCTTGTGTTCGTAACGTACTTAGAACCACCGCCACGGGCAGGCAGCATCAGTCAAGTCAAGATCGGGGCTGGGGGTCCCTCAGCATTGCTTTACGTTGCTGTTCCCCTGGCAACGCTACCATGAGGCCAGGCTGAGGCTCATCGGACTAAAGCCTTGGTTCCCAAACTGGAGTGTGGCCAGAATCCCCGGGAGGCGTCTTCAACCAGGGGGAGGCCTCGCTCCAGAGTCTTCAAACCCCCAGGTCCACTAGCGCTGAAAATGGGTATCTCTGACAAGTTTCCTGGGGGTGTTGCTGCTGGGGCCTGAGGGGCCCTGCTGTAGGGTGTAGGGCGTAGGTCAGAGGGTGTAGGGCGTTGGCCAGGCTGCTGGTGCCACACAGTGGTGGCAAAGATGTGCTGGGGCCAGGCGCGCCCCTCTCAGAAAGCCATGGGAGCTGCTTCCAGGGGCTTGTGGGCGTCTGGGCGATTGTGTCCGGGTCTTTTTCCTAGAAGGCTCCGCTGGCTCTCTGTTGGGGGTCTGAACCTGGGTGTGGGAGATACCCCCAGTTTCCTCTGTGCCTTGGGGACCCTGGGCATTGGAGCAGGGCCACATTGCAGGCTGGTGTCGCCTTGAACGCAGGCTGGGCCTGGTGAGGTAGGGGAGTGAGTCAGGGGCCGAGGGAACTTCCCCCACTGAGTTCCTCTCAGGCCCTCGCTGGGAGCGACCCGGGTCAGGTTTCAGGTCAGGTTTCCCTGGGCAGGGCCGTCAGCCAGGCTTGACAGGAAGACTTGGACCCTGTGTGGATCCCAGAACCCTGGGGTCCTGGTGGGAGAAGCAGGCGACCCTAGTGGCCTGGCATCTGTAATAAAGGGCCTTCAGTGGAGACTAAGTGTGCTGTGTTTAGCCTTCTAGAAACCCAGGACTAAATCAGTGTACACACAGGCAGCATTTGGGAGTGGTTTATAAAGCTGTGGAAAGATCCCTCAAGTGAACCCCAAGACAGGGCTGTGGGCCGTGGGGGTGGCTGATTATTCTGCTTCTCAGATGCGGGAGTGTGAGCGGCACGGAGCCACTAATGGGCAAGGCTGGGATTTGAACCCAGATGCTTCTGCTCGGTCACCCCCCGCCCCCCGGGCAGAGACAGTGGCTCCTCCCAAGCAAGCTCTGGCTGGTGCTCTCCGGAGTGGAATGTGCTGGAATTTCTCGTAACAGAGCCGTTCCTGAAACAGGTGGTAGTTTCTGCCATTCCCCAGCCAAGGGTGTGGAAGTGACTACAGTGCATCGTGACAGTGACAGGGACTGGCGGGTCACTCTGCTTTTAAAGAGAAAGACTCTCCGTCTGGGGTTTCCCCTTCCCCACGCTAAGGCACAGGCTGCTGTCCCCGCTCACTGGATTGGTGCTGGCCAGAAGCTCTGGCACAGTGTCCAGACTGGGCTCTGCAAGGGAGCTCGGGGTCTTTGGAGGGGTGGCTGCTGAGCCCTCCAGACAATAGGCTAAAGCAGCAACTTTTATCTGTTGTTGATTTTGGGCGTCTCCGTGCCAGATTTCCTTCCAAGCAAGACATCGGAGGCCAGAGCATGTCTGAAAACCACTAGTGGGGGCCAGAGCCAGGCCCTGGATCCTGGGCCGCTCCCCTCCCCCGAGCCTCTGGCCTTGAGGTGCTATGTGTGCAGAGTCCTGGGGAGCGTTGGTGAGCCGGGTGGCCCTGGGGAGCGGCATCCGGCAACCATGGGCTTACTGGATTCACGGGCTATTTGTTCATCAGGCGCTCGGCTGTGTGCTGGGCCGGCTGGGTCCTGTGCCGAGGTGGAAACCGCCCCAGTCCCCAGTGGGCGCCACTGTAAAGGGCCCACCCAGCATGTCAATCTGCACAAGCACTTCTGTGGGTCTCACAACTGCTGACTGGTCAGCATCCTTCAATCCCTCCCAAGACCCGGAGGGCGTGCCACCTGCTGGACACTGCCGGTCAAGGCGGGCTCTGCAGCAGGGTCCTGACCTGTCCCCATCTGACCCCGTCTTTCAAGAATTATCCTTGCTGAACCTCTCACCCTCCAGGACTTTGACCCCCTTTCCGAGTGGGCGAGGGGAGTAAAGGGGGAAGTGTCACTCATACCAGGAGCCAGGTGGGACCTCCCAGCGTGGATGGGGCATTTTCCAGGCCAGCTGCAGGGCACTGCCCGCTTGTACCCCTGACCTCTGGTGTCTGCCTTTGTTTCTTTCTTGTTCGGTGTACAGGACCGAAGTTGCCGCTTACCATCTGGAATGCTCGGAGCTCCAGAGCAAAGGGCGTCCACGTGCAGGACAGGGACTCCTAAGTGGGAGTGCCCATCTCCCGTCCCCTCTGCACGGAGGTGGCTGAGATAAGAGGGGCCGCGTCCTGCCCGCCTGCGGCTCCTGGGAGACAAGACTGTTCCGAGTGGAAGCGAGTTCTGATTTCACAGGCTGTCAGCACAGACGTGAGGATGAGCATGACCGCTGGGCTTGCTGTAGCCGCTGGGCAGTGCATCCCTCCTTGTGTAAACTCCTGCAGACCATTGGAGCAGCTCGCTTCTGTTTAAGGCAGTGAGCGAGAAGGTCTCCTCCAGCCTCCCGCCCCGCCCTTGGTTCGCCCCAGAAAGGCTGTTCCTCACGTGGCCTTCTGCAGCCTGGCGGAACAGAACTGGAGGTGCACTTCCCAGCAGGAGGGTTTGCCTGCACCCTGCACCCCCCCACCCCCCGCAGGGCTACAGTGGCTCCCCATGTTCTGTGACTTGACCCACCACCCTCCCTTTCAGGCCGCTTGTGTTCCTGATTTCCTGGGTCAGAATGAAGGTACTGCCCTGTGTCCACCCCAGCAGCCAGCTCGGTGCCCCTGTCCCTTCACACCCACGTCTCATCGGTGTCTGAGTCCTGCTGGCTCTCCCTGTGGGTGTCGCCCTGACAGTTCCCGCCGGCATCCTTTGATCCGGGTCCCCTGTCCGGCCTTACCTAGTACTGCCAGCCCTTTGGCTGGCCCCCCGGCTTCTTGAGTCACTCCCCTGCTTTCCATCGTCTGTAGGTGAAAGTCTCAGTCCTTCTGATCGGTTTGCCACTCGCTTCCCAGTTTGGTCCTGCCAACCTGGCTGCCTGGCCGCTGCCCCTGCCCAAGGCAAGCACCGGCAAACTCCCAGCTGCCCCATCCCTGTGCTCTGCACACACCCTTTGTGACCCGCCGTGGTGCACCTGCCTTCGTCCTTCAGACACCGTCTTCCCCAGGAAGCATTCTCGACTCCTTTCCTGCCCCTCCTCTTTGAGGAAATGCTCCGTCCTTGGTGCTGCCTCCGGGCTGTGGCCAGGCCCCAGGCTCTCCCTCAGGGTCCTTGGCTGTCTCAGGCAGACCGTTCTCCCTCACCATTACCTCTGGGGTCCTCCAGGGCCCTCATCTCAGTCCCGAGCAAAGAACCTGGCACACGAGAGGCCCTTGATAAATGGTTCTGTATTTGCTGACCTTGCCCTACAAGTGAGCGTGTAAGCCACAGAAGTGGTTTTTTAGGGCTTGTAGGGGGCGCAGGGGCTCCCTTAATCTTTAACATCTGGAAAGCTGCCTCTCAGGAAACCTGCTGTCCGTCTTGCACACAGTCTGCATTTTGCTCTGAGTGGCGTTGATGGTGGACCCAGGCCCGTCCTGAAAACACAATTCCCTTGGCCGGGGGCTTGCGTCCCAAGGTTCCCTCGTGGCCGCGGGCGCCCGTGTGCTGCAGTCCTGATCAGTAATGTGTGAGGAAGCAGAGCATTTCCTCCCCTCCAAAGGGGCAGCCGTCTGCCTCTGTCCTCTCTTTCCTGCCTTCCCGATACCCTCTGAGGGCGTGGAACCTGGACCCCTGGCGGCTGTCTTGTAACCAGGAGGTGATAGGCATGAGGACAAACGTCTGTCACAATAAGCGTAGAAGAACAGCAACGCAAGAGAGCTGGGCTCTTGCAGACTCGAGGCCACTGGCACCCCAGGGACCCACCTCTTCCCCACTTGATCGATTGGAGCCATTTTTTGTCAGCATGTCTTATAATCAGACACATCTCTGCTATTACTATGAGCTTGGCCGACCTGTTTTTGTCATTCAAGATCAAGTGCACCTTTGGGACACGGCCGCCTGGCCGCCATTGAACCCTAACTCTGAAGGCTGAAGGCATGTGCCCGGGAGGCCTGTGCCGGCGCTCTGGTGTCCTCGGCAGTGATGGCGGGAGAGGGGGGCGGGGCTATTGGGGATCATGTTCATTTGGACGTATGTTAGGTTAAAATAACAGATTGTACCTGTGTGTGATAAAACCTAAAGGCTCTCTAGGTTGTAAGCAACAGATTTTCAACATGGGGAAAAAAGGCTTAAGGAGATAAGAATAAATTGAATTTATGAGTCTGCGTGTCTCAAAAAGTCCAAGGTGTGACAGTGTCAGGCCATCAAGGCCCACACTCTGCACCATCGGAACTGCTCCACTTTTCGGGCGCCCGGTGTGGGTCGCCTCCCTCCCACCGGCCTGCGCACCTCATGGAAGCCCGTGTGGCTCTCCGTTTGCCCCGAGCTCCATGAGCAGAAGCCCCGGGCCGGCTCATGTCGGTCTGGCTTGGGTCATGTACCTGGTGTAGTTTTCGAGGCTGCCGTACAACATAAAACAGCAGACACTTATTCTCAGCTCTGGAGACTCAGAGTTGGAAATCAGGGTGTCAGTAGGGCCACGCTCTCCCCAATCCTTCTTCCAGCTTCTGGTGGCCCCAGGTGTTCCCTGTCTGTGGCAGCGTCCCTGCCAGTCTCTCCCTTCCTCTTCATGGGGCCACCCCGTGCTCTGCCTCTGTGGGTTTGTAGGGCGTTTCTCTCCGCCTGCAAGAGCACCAGTCATTGGATCAGGGCCTGCCCCACAACCTCACCTCGCAGCTCCAAGACAGGTGAGGCCGCATTCACAGGTAGGGGCGTTAGGACTCCAGCCTGTCGTGTCGGAGGTCACAGTTCAACTTGTAACCACTATTCTTGCACCGGTCCCTTAGGTCTGGAGGATTTGATGTCGTAGCTGGCCAGGCCTGTGTCACTTGCCCACCCCGAAGTCAGTAGGGGGTCAGTCCTCTGGAATTATGTGTCTTAAAAGTGCAGGCCTTGGCTGCAAAGCTGGCAGAAGCGGGCAGTGGTGGTCACCAGCAGCCCAAAGTTGCCGCGAGGCCCTGGCTTTTTGAGGGGCCCGTCTGCCTGACTCTTCTCTCCCAGCTCAGCCCCCCTTCCCCACTTCCATTCTTCAGCATCGGGGAGGTGCCATTGGTTCAGTTGAGAGGTGGGTGGAGAGCAAGCCCAGCACAGAGGCCTTTGTGACTTACCTGCTCACCCCTCACCCTGGGCAGAGGCTGACAATGGACTTGACACCGGGTTGTATGTACCGCCCTTGCCTGGTTATCCTTCAGATGGTTCCATTGACAAGAGGTTATTTAGTAACTGAGCTTTGACAATAACGAGCAATCTGTTTGCTGTTTCGTTCCTTGGAGAGCTTCCCTGCTGCTGTGGGAGGCGGTAACAATTGTGGCGGTGGCAGGAAAGCTTGTTGGGGTTTTCAGTCCTTGGAGAAGTGGAAAAATACCAATTCCCTGGTCCCGCCCCTTGCTTTCTAGGTGACCACTCATTTGGAGATGTTTTTGTTTGTGCTGTCACCCCTACCGGTCTATCGGACCCTCCCTCCCTCCCTGGCCCTTCCCCGGCCCTTCCCCAGCCCTTCCCCATGTGTACTGAAGCCCCAGAGCACTTGGGAGCCCCCGAGCGCTGAATCGGCCCAGCCATTCCTCCACTTCCTGTGTGCCGGTCTTATCTCCTTTATGGCAGGGACATGGTTCATGGCTTCCTTTTATCTGCAGCTCGTGGGAGGCACACGGGAGAGGACATTTGGCCAGACAGATGCTGCACAGGTCCCTGGGGCCCTGGGGTAGCACTAGTTCTCGGGGCCATGGTTCCCTCCTCTGTAAGACAGAAAATGGAACCGGCCCGTGACCCGGCGTGGCTTTCCTGTACACGATTTCCTGTGAGCAATTCCATGTGTCTGAGACCCTGAGCACAGTCCACAAAGATGTCTTTGGCTGAGCTTATGGTCAGCCTGGGGGTGAGATGAAGATGCTCTGAGAGTTAAGATGGAGTGTGGCGAGCTTCACACCACACGCCGGCACCTGCTGCACAGGGGCACGGCGGGGGTGGGGCCGAGGGGGCCGGGCTCTGCGTGTGCCAGCTGACCAGGAGGGGGCCGTGCAGCCAGAGTAGTGAGCTGCTCTGGGAGGCAGTGAACAGCGAGTGTCCTTGTTGAGGGGCAGTGGGGGGCCCTCCAAGGTTTTTGAGTGGGTGAGGAGAACATTTTTAGGAAAGTCCTCCGGTAGTTCTGGCTCAAGGTGGCTGGAAACAGGACTCAGAAGTTAGTTTTGAAGCAGTAAAAAGTCTGAACGAGAAGTTTAAAGTAGTAAAAATACAGATTCATGTTC
>PVJI01022476.1:0-25260 GCA_004026765.1 Micronycteris hirsuta | reverse complement strand
GCAGGAGACTGGCAGTGCCCCAATCCGGGGTGTGGAAACCAGAACTTTGCCTGGAGAACAGAATGCAACCAGTGTAAGGCCCCAAAGCCTGAAGGCTTCCTCCCACCGCCCTTCCCACCTCCGGGTGGTGACCGTGGCAGAGGTGGCCCTGGTGGCATGCGGGGAGGAAGAGGTGGCCTCATGGACCGTGGTGGTCCTGATGGCATGTTCAGAGGTGGCCGTGGTGGAGACAGAGGCGGCTTCCGTGGTGGCTGGGGCATGGACCGAGGTGGCTTTGGTGGAGGAAGACGAGGTGGCCCTGGAGGTCCTCCTGGACCTTTGATGGAACAGATGGGAGGAAGAAGAGGAGGGCTTGGAGGACCTGGAAAAATGGATAAAGGTGAACACCGCCAGGAGCGCAGAGATCGGCCCTACTAGATGCAGAGACGCCACAGAGCTGCATTGACTACCAGATTTATTTTTTAAACCAGAAAATGTTTTAAATTTATAATTCCATATTTATAATGTTGGTCACAACATTATGATTACTCCTTGTCTGTACTTTAGTATTTTTCACCATTTGTGAAGAAACATTAAAACAAGTTAAATGGTAAAAAAAAAAAAAAAAAAAGAGCATCCTGATGAAACAGTGGAAAGTATTAATTTTATTGAATATTGACCTGTATAGGTACATCTTTTTACTATCATATGTGATGAAATGGGAAGTCCCAAAGAAATTGTGTGCTACACAGCAAGGCATGAGAGCTGTCACAGGAAATTGCTTGTGCAGTTATTGGAGATATGAGCTGAAATAGTTACACATTTCTTATGGTACCATTTGGACTTGATTGAACAACTGAAAGACAGCTATGGTTATCAAATGTAAATTTTGACAGACATTCTCTCAAAAACAAACAAAGTGAGCCTGTCAATTCAAATAACTGAAATTATTTGTTGCTGGTGGTACAGCTTGAGCTTTCAAATGAAATTAAGAGTGTTGGAAATTTGATGGCACCCCAATAATTAAGACTTCCCTGATAATATGGGTGGTGAAATGTTAGTCAATGTAGTTTTTAATATTATAGAATTAAATGTGTCAGCATTTGGAAGATATGCATTAGTCAATGAATCATTTTTTTTAAGTGATCAATGTGTGATGTTCAATATCACACATAGGCAAATGATCCATTCAAAGCACAAGATAGAACTATGGCTTTTAAATGGCTATGAAAAGCTGATTGACATTGTTTCAGATTCCACATAGCAACTAACCTTCTGAAACTATTACTTGTCAAGTTTTGTGAAAATATCAAAGAAAATATCCACAATTAGCTGAAAAAACTATTAGAATATTTCATTCTTTTCAGCCAATTACCTATTTCAGGCCACAATGCCATCATATACTTCAAATTAAAAAATATATACTACAACAGATTGAATAAAGAAACATGTGGAAATAAAATGTCTTTTAATAAACTCAACATTAAAGAGATTGGCAAAAATTAGAGGACTTCTGGCCAAGATGGAGGCATAGGTAGATATACTGTGCCTCCTCACATAACCAAAAGAACAACAAATTGAAAGAAAAAAAATAACAAGAACTACCAGAAAATCGAACTGTATGGAAGTCTAACAACCAAGGAGTTAAAGAAGAAACATTCATCCAGACTGGTAGCAGGGACAGAGAAGGGGGGGCAGGTAGGAGAGGACTTGTGGCAAGGCAGCACTTGGAGGACTGGGGCTGGCAGGGACTGGCAGAGTGGGCAGTCCCACATTTGCATGCAGATAAAATGAGAGGAACAACTGGGGAGAGAGACAGACATGCAACACAGAGTTCCAATGCAGGGTAATAAAGCCTCAAAACCTCTGACTGAAAAAAGTTGTGGGTGTTGCAGCAGCGGGAGAAATTCCCAGCCTCACAAGAGAGTTCATTAGAGAGACCCACAGGGTCATTGAATGTACACAAACCCACCCACCCAGGAATCAGCATGAGAAGAGCCTGATTTGCTTGTGGGCATCAGAGGAAGTGACTGAAACCTGGCCAAGAGCTGAGCAAGTGGCATTGTTCCCTTTTGGACCCCTCCCCCACATACAGCACCACAACGCAGCAAAGAGTGTTGCCCTACCCTGACTAATACCTAAGGCCTCACCCCTTACTATGTAACAGGCATGACGAGACAAAAGAAAATGGCCCAATGAAAGAACAGATCAAAGCTCCACAAAAAATACAACTAAGCAATGAAAAGATAGCCAATCTATCAGAGGCAGAGTTCAAAACACTGTTAATCAGAATGCTCACATAACTGGTTGAATATGCTTGCAAACTCAAGGAAAAAAATGAAAGCCATGCTAAGTGAAATAAAGGAAAATGTACAGTGAAGGGAAGGAAACCAGGACTCGAATCAATGGTGTAGACCAGAAGGAAGAAAGAAACATTCAACCAGAACAAAATGAAGAAACAAGAATGCAAAAAAATGAGGAGAGGCTTAGGAACCTCTATGACATCTTTAAATGTTCCAACATCTGAATCATAGGGGTGCCAGAAGGAGAAGAGGAAGACCAAGACATTGAAAACTTATTTTAAAAAGTAATGAAGGAGAACTTCCCTAATCTGGCAAAGGAAAATAGACTTCTACGAAGTCCAGGAAGCTCAGAGAGTCTCAGAGAAGTTGAACCCAAGGAGAAACACACCAAGGCACATCATAATTACATTACCCAAGATTAAAAATAAGGAGAGAATCCTAAAAGCAGAAAGAGAAAAGGAGAGAGTTTCCATAAGACTGTCAGCTGATTTCTCCAAAGGGAACTTACAGGCAAGAAGGGGCTGGAAAGAAGTATTCAAAGTCATGAAAGGCAAGGACCTACACCCAAGATTACTCTATCCAGCAAAGCTATCATTTAGAATGGAAGGGCAGATAGAGTGCTTCCCAGGTAAGGTCAAGTTAAAGGAGTTCATCATCACGAAGCCCTTATTACATGAAATGTTAAAGGGATTTATCTAAGAAAAAGAAGATAAAAAATATGAACAGTAAAATGACAACAAACTCACAGTTATTAACAACAAAAACAAAAACAAACTAAGCAAACAACTAGAACAGAAAGAGAATCACAGAAATGGAGATCACATGGAGGTTTATCAGCGAAGGAGTGGGAGAGAGAGAGAGGGGTATAAGATACGGGGAATAAGAAGCATAAATGGTAGGTGGAAGATAGACAAGGGAAGGTTAAGAATAGTATAGGAAATGTAGAAACCAAATAACTTATATATATGACCCATGGACATGAACTAAAGGGGAGGGAATGTGGGTGGGAGGGGGTGTGCCAGGTGTAGGAGAATAAGGGACAAAAATGGGACAACTGTAATAGCATAATCAATAAAATGTATTTTTTTAAAAAGAAAAAGAAGATAAAAACTATGAACATTAAAATGACAACAAACTCACACCTATAAACAACTGAACATAAAAAAAAAATGAACTAAGCAAACAACTAAACAGGAACAGAATCACACAAACTGAGATCACATGGAGGGTTATCAGAGGGTTGGTGGAGGGGGAAGAATGGGGAAAAGGTATAGAGAATAAGAAGCATAAATGGGCCCTGGATGGCGTGGTTCAGTGGGTTGAGTGCCAGCCTGTGAAACAGAGGGCCACTGGTTTGATTACCAGTCAGGGCCCATGCCTGAGTTGCAAGCCAGGTCCCCAGTAGGGGGTGCTTGAAAGGCAACCACACATTGACATTTCTCTCCCTCTCTTTCTCCCTCCTTTCCCCTCTGTAAAAATAAATTAAAATAAATTTTTTAAAGAAGCATAAATGGTAGGTACAAAATAGACAGGAAAAAGTTAAAAGTAGGATAGGAAATATAGAAGCCAAAGAATTTATAAGTATAACCCATGGGCATGATAAGTGGGGAGGAATGTGGGTGGGAGGGGAGGTGCAGGGCAAAGGGGAAAAAAGGGGGAAAACAGGACACTTGTAACAGCCTAATCAATAAGATATATTTAAAAAAATCTTATTTAATTAAAAAAGAGCTTTGCAAAAATTTGAAACTGTGCTACTCTTTTCACTAGTTTTGGTTATAGTTATCTTTTATAAAAATACATATTATATACCATAAAATATATGGCAATGTGCAAGTGACTTTTATTATCATTTCAAATAAATTAATAATTTGTTTTAAAGTTTTCCATTATAATTTTTAACATGGTCACTATTGATACATGTAATATACCTTATTTTTCCATGTATAACGTACACCCTAGTTTTGGGCCCAAACTTTCAGAAAAAAATCTTTTGTTTTAACTTTTTCCCTTGACCTTTACTAAATTTTTTTTATTGTTGTTCAAGTACAATTTTCTCCATTTTTCCCCCACCACTCCCCTCTACCCCAGCCATCCTCACCTCCTACCCTTTATCCTATGCCCCTTTGGCTTTGTCCATGTGTTCTTTATACATGTTCCTGACAATTCTTTCTCCTTTTCCCCCAATTATATTCTCCCACCTCCCCTCTGGTTACTGTCAATTTGTTCTTAATTTCAATGTCTCTGGTTCTATTTTTCTCGCTTATTTGTTTTGTTGACTAGGATCCACTTATAGGTGAGATCATACGGTATTTGTTTTTTACTGCCTGTCTTATTTCACTTAGCATAATGCTCTCCAGTTCCATCCATGCTGTCACAAAGGGCAGCTGGTGAATCGATCATGTAAATGTACCACAGGTTTTTGATCCACTCATTTACTCATGGGCACTTAGGTTGCTTCTAGCACTTGGCTATTGTAAATTGTGCTGCTATGAACATTGGAGTGCATAGGTTCTAGCCACTGAACTCAGACAAGAAAAATAAATCAAAGGCATCCAAATTGGAAAGGAGGAAGTAAAACTGTCATTGTTTGCAGATGACATGATAGTGTATGTAGAAAATAGACTCCCCCAAAAAACTACTCGACCTAATAAATGAATTTGGCAAAACAGTGGGATACAAAGTCAATATTCAGAAATTAAAGGCATTTTTGTACAGCACCAATGAAATATAGGAAACAGAAATCAGGAAAAGCACTCCATTTGATATAGCAACAAGAAAAAATACCTAGGAATAAACTTAACTAAGGATGTAAAAGACCTGTACTCAGAAAACTACACAACACTGAAGAAAGAAATTAAGGAAGACACAAACAAATGGAAGCATGTACCATGTTCATGGATTGGAAGAATTAACATCATCAAAATATCCATACTACTCAAAACAATTTAGATTCAATGCAATCCCTATTAAAGTACCAATGACATATTTTACAGATATAGAACAAACATTTCAAAAATTTACATGGAACCATAAATGACCCCAAATAGCTGCAGCAATTTTGAGAAAGAAGAACAAAGTAAGAAGGATCACAATTTCTGATATCAAACTATATTACAAGGCCACAGTAATCAAAACAGCCTCGTACTGGTATAAGAACAGACACATAGATCAATGGAACGGAATAGAGAGCCTAGAAATAAACCCAAGTCTTTATGGTCAATTAATATTCAACAAAGGGAAGAGAAGCATAAAATGGATTAAAATGTTTTAATTCAATCTTTTATTTATTTACATTTAGAAACAAAATCAATTCTCATATTCTAGGGTATTATTTTACATACGATGTCATTATTGTTTTCTAGTGTTATACTTTTAATACATAACATAAATAAAAGAATTAAAAACATTTATATAGATATGTAATTAGTATTATCCATGTATAATATGCATTCTTATTTTTTCCTCAAAAATTTAGACAAAAAAGTGCACATTATACATGGCAAAATATGGTAACAGTAAAAAGAAGTTCTTTGAAATTCTCATGAATTTTTAAGGGTGTAAAGAGTTCTATAGATCACATAGGTTGAGACCTCTTGAACTAGATAGACTCTTAGTAGCAGGATATATACTTAAAACAAAATAATAAAAATAAAACACCAATAAAACAGAATTTTAAATATCTGTAATCAAAATTATATTATTAATTAAATTATCAATAATTAATTAACATATCACTCAAAAGATTACTAATAAAAATAATACATTTTAAGGTGTATGCATATTTAAATATAGATATTAAACATATTAGACTGAATGCCTATTAGGAATCAAAAACGCCGACACCTCTAGTCCTTTGAAGGCACTGCAAGCAGATCTACACATATATCATCAGCTTAATGAAGAAAATATTAGGGAATAAAGAAATATAGAACTTTGATTTTCTGGTTTAAGAGTGTCCAATCCTTGATAAATTCTAGATGTTGGAGTCACTGGGTTAGAGGCCAGCTGTTAGAGGCGTTGGATCAGACCCACTTTGTGGGCTGTACGTAAGTACTTTTCTAAGCTTCCCTAGCACTTTGTGGCAGCATTAACACTGCATGTCAGCAGCTGCTTCTCCCTCCTTTGACACACATCTCTGTGCTCCTCTGTGCCTCATCTCTGCTCCTTCCGTAGGCAGCCTACATACATTACCCTCTTCCATCTTACTACAACATAATAAGTTCACTGGGCCATTAAAATATAGTTAAAGACTAACTAAACTGGTGTGATGTGCGGGGGGCGGGGGGGGCGTGCTCCACCTGCAGAGTCCCCCTGGCCACCACAGGTAATAATAAGTCTACCAAGACATGATCTGCTTGAGGAGGAAGGGTAGCCAGTCTCTCAAAGGAGAAGGGCCTTGAGCCTGTTCCTCACTGGGTTTTTATTGAGTTCAGTTTGCATAGGAATACAGGTAAAGCTCATCAATCATTGTCAGGTAGTAATGATCAAACAATAGATAACATTCAAAGAACTATGAGGGCTTATTCTGAGTCAGGATCAGTTAGCTAAAGAATCATACAACTTTAGGAAACAAATTCATTTCATGTTTGGACCCTTATCATAAAATTGAGGGCATTCTTAGCAAAGCAGTTTTCACAGAATTTTATGCATTCTTTCTTAGGCCTGATCACCTTGGGGAACCGCTCATTCCTGCCCAGGGCTGCACAACCCTCCAGCATTATTTCAGGCTTAAGTCAGGCAGGGAGTAAGGCAGCCAAGAGATTAGGAGACTTCTTACAGGCAAAATGAGGACTCAGGCTATGTCAAAGCCGAGGGGTGAGGGTACATCACCCCCTTTTTCTATAGCCCCCCAAGTTCTTCCCTGATGGCCTCATCGTGACCATGCCTATCTTAGGTCCTCCCTCCCTTGAGGAATCTTACCCATCATTGGCTAACCAGTCATCTGCTCAAGGCCAAGCAGGGTGAAGTAAAGGGGGCAGAGGTGGACCCCAGCCAGGAAGATAAGCTTTGTCTCCTTAGTGGCTTATGGTCCCAAGGTCTCTTTATTCAGCCTTAGCCATGGAGGGTTACAGCTTCTGAAACCAGGCAGGCAGTTCCCAACAGTGTGACTCACAAAGCCCTTGACAATCTTGAACTATAATATTAATGAGAAAAATTTCAATGCCTAAAATGTCTCAAGAAAATAAAACAGTATAACACCAACACCAAAAATCTTTTGTTTTATTATGTATAGGGAACTCCGAGTTTCTATGCCTGTTCTGATAAATTTTTATACAGATTCAATAAGATCAATCAATTCAATCAAGTTTTTACAAAACAGAAACAACAAATGAACAAACAAACTCATAGAAACAAACAACAGTATGATGGTTACCAGAAGGGAAGGGGGTGAAGGGAGAATAAAGAGGGTAAAGGAGGTCAAATATATAATGATAGAAGGAGACTAGACTTTGGGAGGTGAGCACACAGTACGATGTACAAATAATGTATTATAGAATTGTACACCTGAAACTTATATTATAAAACAATATATTATATTATAAACAATATTATTAACCAATGTTCCCACAATAAATTAAATGTAAAAAGCTTTTTAACCAGGTGGATTTTTGAGAGGATCTAACGAATAGATTTATATTATAAACAATATTATTAACCAATGTTCCCACAATAAATTAAATGTAAAAAGCTTTTTAACCAGGTGGATTTTTGAGAGGATCTAACGAATAGATTTTTTCCCCATCTGAGCTATACCTTTCATGAAACTAAAATAGCAGAACCAGCAGCTAGAACATCAAATGATCTTTGTATTACCAATTAATTTGGGTAGGAGGACAGTTTAAACTGGGACCGATGGGTCTGTCAATTCCATCTCCACAGTAGACCTTCGAGCACTCTCCCAGAGAGAAAGGTCTAGTCAGCAGGAGAGACATAACGCCCCATGGTGTTCTCTCTCACCATTAAAGGAGAAACCCCCGACTTCGTATTTTTGACAGATTAGCTCCATCTAAGTGATAAACTTGGAGCAATGCTTTCCAGTAGTCTTCTCTGCCTGTATCTCTAGCTCCTATGGGAGGACAGAGGTGTGAGACAGGAGACTCAAATGTTTAAGGCAGACAGACCACTCTCCAGGGAGCCTAGGATAATGCAGGGACTCCAGTCTGTAGGAATTATGATCCTAAATGATGATGATAGAAAACATTCATCGAAAGTTTATGATGCCAGGAAATCTTTTAAGTATATATATTTTCATATTTAATACTCATCCTAATCTTTATTATTATTTCTGCATGTGAATGAACTAAACCACAGACATATTCTGAAGCTCTTTGAACTGTTTGATGGAGGAGTCAGGCACTGAATCCTAACTTTAAATTACAAGACATACTTGAACTGGTAGGATTTTTTCAAATACTTAACTCACATCGAGGGAATTAAAGTAGTCTTGAAATTTACTAATAATAGATGTTTTCTTTCCCCTTGCAATTGCGAGATAGCTAAAACGTGTCACAGCATGGACAGGGCTCATTTCTCGGGATTCTGTCATGGAAAACATGGTATCGTATTCATAGTGCCTCAGCCGCCATTTCACAGCAAGCATGTTCTCTTGTTGCAAATTGTGTTTTAGCAAAATAGATTGCTCACATTTCCATGTGAAGAAAATTTTTTTTTTAATTCTTTTTTTAGCCCCAGCTGGTGTGGCTCAGTGGATTGAGTACCAGCCTGAGAACCAAACGGTCGCCGGTTCAATTCCCAGTTGGGGCACAAGCCTGGGTTGTGGGCTGGGTCCTTAGTTGGGGGCGTATGAGATGCAACCACATGTTGATGTTTCTCTCCCTCTATTTCTCCCTACCTTTCTCTCTGTCTAAAAATGAATAAATACAATGTTTTAAAAAATTATTGATGAGAGAGAGAGAAACATCAATTTGTGTTCTACCTACTCACCCATTTGTTGGCTGACCCCCACATGTGCCCCAACTAGGGGTCAAACAATCAACCTTGGCTTATATGAACAACACTCTACCCACCTGAGCTACTGATCCAGGGCAAGAACAATGGTCTTAATACAGCAACTCCTCATGGTTTGAGCCCCTCTTAATCAGTGGTGCAGATCACAGAGGAGCCCAGGCGACAGTCCTTAGCCAGATGCACATTCTTTCCCTTTGGAAATGATGAAGCCAAGCAGAGAAAACACAGTGTGAGTCACAGCGCTTCTTGCCCACATGGTCATCACCATGGCAACCGTGGTTGCCAGGTGGAGAATTCTATCATACATCATAATTGCTGTGTCCAGTATCAGCAGATTAGAAAGGAAAATATCCACAAATTTGGCCTAAATAAAAATACTTTAAGTAACTAATATAGTGTGTATTGATATCATAACCAGTAACATACAATAATTATATAATGTTTATTGCTACAAAACTGTATATTAAGACATAAAAACACTGGATATTATAAATAATACTCATTACTAATATATTTAGTATCTTGGTGTATAATCTCATTTAGTAACAGTGTTGCACATTAAAAAAACAATGCTTTTAAAATTGAAATATCCTTCAAATAAGAAGAGAAACCACAGCAATTTTAATCTTTTGTGTGGGAAGAATACATATACACAGTTTCCCTGAAGCAATAACAGGGGGAAAACATAGGATAGCAGTATGTCCATTTGCTAATATGTCCAAATGTTGTTATGAATAACTAATAAACTCAAAAATAAATATCAATGAGGTAAACAATGTACCTTCCTTATCAATAACATTAAAGGGCATGAGAATTTATGCTATTTTCCTACTTAAGTTCAGATCTATTTTGAAATATATTTTTTATCTGTATTGCCTCCTTCCATCTACCTATGTATCTGTATAAGTTTGTAAATGTGTATAAAGATGACAAACTTTCACTTCATAGCACTTTTGATGCCAAATAACTTAATAAAATTGTCGAAAGAGTTCTACACAGTGAGATCCACATTTCCATCACCCGCTATGTGTTTGGAACCCTAGGAGGAAGGCTTAAGTGGCATAATGAACTGATGACAGTTTCGGGCTGCAATTATCTCATCTCCTTCTCATGGACCCACTTTTCTGTCTTTAATAATAAAACTTTTTCTATGACCAGAAGAAGTAAGACTCTTAAGAGGGTAGGGGAAATCCTGTTGTTTGTTTCTCTGCCTCGTCTTCCCCTCCTTGGGCTCGGATACAGACATTCACAGGGATTGTAGAGAGCAGGGGGAAACTACAGCCCCGTCCACCCTTCTGGCCAGATGACAGGAAGCCAGGAGCAAGATAGTGTCTGAGGGGACACCAGAGACTAGGTCAAGAGTGTGAAATCCCGGGAGTTTGAGAATGAGCTTCAGGACAGGTCCCACTGCTCTGGTCCCAGGCCAGCACCTAGGTGGGACAAATATGGGACTTCCCCCCAAAGCACTGCAAATATTTGAAAACTAAAGACTTTAAAATCACTATTATAACCATGCTTCAAAAAGAGAAGACAAAGATTTCTGAAGTGAGTAGAAAGCTAGACAATCCCAGGAAATAGATGAAAAATAGAAAGAAGAAACAAACAGAAAATGTACAGTTGAAAAATGCAATAGCAGAAATACAAAAAGTCCACTAGATGTGTCAGATGGCAGCAAGACAAAGATGGCAGAAGAAAGAGTCAGTAAATGGGAAGATGTAAAGTGCCCATTCTGTGTGAAAAAAGAGAAAAACGGTAAGGGAAGAGAAAGGAACAGAGCCTGAGGTACCCGTACTGCAACACAAAAGGGTTAGCGTTTATGCGATCGGAGTTCCCAGAACAAGAGCACAGATCAGAAAAAAAAAATTTTAAGAAATATTAACTGAATATTCCAAAATTTGTCACAAGTGTCAAATTGAAACAAGTCTAGACTTACATAAGAACAGACTTTAATAAGAAAGACTATTGCAATAGAGAGACTGCTCTGATCTCAGAAATCGGTGGTGTCTCATAATCAACAGAAAAAAGTTTTCTTTCATAGAGTCAAGAGGGAGGCAGACAGAAATGAACAGAAGCTGTGAGGGCAGTTGGCCAACCAAGGAAAAGGAGCAGTGGGCTCTGGCAGAAACAGGTCTCCTGTGATCAGCAGTTTCAGCATAAACTGATCTGGGCACATTCTGAATTTGTGTGTGCTTGCTCCAGCATGAGGCCGGCAGAGAGTTGGTGCCTGGAGGAAAGAGAGAAAGCGGGTGTACCAAAGCTCATCAAGCCAAGGCTGAGGGCAGGCAATAGGCAATTGTGAGCACTTGGTCAAAGAGCATACACTTAGCAAATTCAGCTTAGTAGATTTGAAAAAGGATGCACTCAAAGGCCTCCATCTCAGATACATTACCTTCACACTGCCGGGAACTAAAGACAGAGTGTGTCTGATAGCAGCAAGAGGCCGAGCGGCCCTGGCCTGAAAAAGAACGTGGGCCCAGGACTGCAGTGAGGCCTTAGCCGCTGACCTGCAGCCTCCTCACCCACCACGTGTTTCTGTTTTCATGTTTGCTCTCACTATGGCAATCACAGGGTTGATAGTTCCCACACAAGGAGGTATTGCTGTGTGCTTGTGCTAAAGCTAACTTCCCTTTCTATCCTGGCAACTGCAGGAAGAATGCTCAGTTAACATGGAGAGTTTAAAAAGAAATAAACTTCAAAATAATTTGAGCCTTATTGTTTGATTAAATTGCTTTGAATAGTTCAGTGTCTTTTTTGACACGCAAAAGGCTGTACATAGTTAATGTATACAACTTGATGAGTTTGCAGCAAAGTACACATCCATGAAACCATCACCACAATCCATGCCATAAATTTGTCCATCACTTCCAAAAGTTTCCTCCTACCCCCTTATTTATAGGCATTATTATTTTTTTGTGATAAGAACACTTAAAATAAGATTTATCCTCTTAGCAAAGTTTTAAGTATGCAATACAGTATTGTTATCTGCAGAGTCTGCCTCACAGCATAGCCTAGGATTTAGTCATCTGGCTTAACAGCTCCCCATGCCCTGTTCCCTCCAGCCTCCGGTAACCACCATCCCCCTCTCCACCTCTGGAAGTCTGACTACTCTGGATTCCGCATATGAGTGAAATCACGTCGCACTTGTCTTGCTCTGGCTTATTTCACTTAACATGACATACTCCAGGTTCATCCATGTTGTGGGAAACATCAGGGCCCCCCTCTTTTTTTAAAGCTGAATTATATTTCATGATACGTACACACAGTCTTTATCACAGAGCTACAGGAGGAGCACCAAGGCTGGACAGGTCCTTGGGAGGCCATTTTATCGAGTTCCAGCCGCTGGACAGATGGAGGACCTGATACTTGAGTCCTCACAGGCACACAGAGGCTCAGAGTGTCTAACAACATCTCTTATTTGGGCATTTTCCATGTACTTTCTCTGCATCCTTCATACTTCAATTTCTGTTTGAACATTACTGAAAAAATGTAAAATCATCTAAGTATTCTTATATTAGGAATTATTTTCTAATCACAAATCTTGGTTGTGGCTGGCCTCTGAACTCTCAATGTGCGTAAGAGACATATGCATATCATCTATATCTCTATCCTTTCTATCTATATCTATTATCTATCTATCTATCATCTATCCTTATACCTATCCATTTATCTATCCATCTATCTGTTATCTAGTGATACTCTATCCTATATATATGTCCATATATATCCATCTATTATCTATTATCTTTTTCATTTTTTAATTGTGAAACTTATACTTAGAGAAAAATGCATAATCTATAAAGAATATTTTAGTAAATTATTATGAAGTTAATATTTTTGTAACTTCTACTTAGGTCAAAAAATAAAACATTGCTAAAACATTAGAAGCCCTGATATTCTCAGTCACACTCCTAACTTCTGCCAACAATCAACAAAAAGGATCACTTCCTTCCTTTTACGCCAGTCACTTTCTTGGCTTTATTTTAAGGCTTTTCGTTCAGGTAAGTATTGATAAACTCCAGAGATTAGTTTTTTACCTGTTTTAAACTCTAAATAAATAAAGTCAAACCATATGCACACACTTTTTTTTTTTTTTTTTTGGTTTAGCTTCCTTCACTCAGGATTCGCCATATAGCTGTGAAGTGAACTGTGTGAGGGCATCTGCCTGCATCGCTGTATTGTACTCCACAGTGCACACGCACAACAATGTATTTATTTATTCTAGTACTGAGGCATATTGTGACATCTTTATTTTGGAAGCATTAGAGATGATATAGATACACATATTCTTCAGTATGTCCTTCGGAGTCTATGTGCATCACTTCTGCTGAGTACAACTTCCAAGATTCTACCTCTAACTATTATCACATTGGGGATTAGCACTTTGGCACATGGATTTAGGGGGACACAAACCTTCAGTCCATAGTGCTTATCCTTTCTAATTTTCCCTGGACACACCAAAGTGGTTAAGAGCCTGCAGTTTCATCTTTGCTCTCCTGATCTGTCTCCTCTGATGCTGATCTGGCTGTTCCTGCATCTGAAATAAACAGGACTTCTAACTACACAAAACAAACTCTGTTAACATCTGAAATCGAGAAATTTGAAACATTGAGTGTCTCAGGAAGGAAGAAACTAAGTTACCCCATCATCCTGCCAGTTCTTTGTCACCTCTGAGTCAAAATGCCGAAATTATTGCCAGAGTCCAATGAAATGAAGCCAAAATCTAATAAGAAGGCTATACAAATGATATTGTACTCATTGTAATATTATTCATATTAACTAATAAAATGACTCTAACTTACTTAAAATATAGAGTTTTCTCTGCAATGTATTACAGCTCTCTGCTAGAACCAAGTAGCTCTCCAGAATATGTTCCTCGGGATGACATTCAACTCAGGAAAGTGAATCAATGTGACATTTTTAGAATTTATTTCTGTTCCATCCTGGTTTTATTGCCAGATGAGTGTGGTTTCACGTGTACATTTAAAATGTTGTAGGCTTGTAAAAAAGCAAAAGGATGCAATATCATTTACAAAGAATCTGTAGCTTCCAAAATATACCTTTAACACCTAGATTACTTTTTTTATTGTTCAAGTACAGTTGTCTCCATTTTTACCCCACCAAGGCACCCACCCCACCCATCCCCTGCCTCCCAACCCTCAAACCTACCCCCTTGACTTTGTCCATGTGTCCTTTATACACGTTCCTTGAAAACCCTTCCCCTATTTTCCCCCATTACCCTTCTCCCCTCTGCTAACTTTCTGTTTGTTCTGTATTTCAATGTTTCTGGTTATATTTTGATGGCTTTTTTTTTGTTGTTGATTATGTTCCAGTTAAAGGTGAGATCATATGATATTTGTCTTTCACCACCTGGCTTGTTTCACTAGCATAGTGCTCTCCAGTTCCATCCATGCTGTTGCAAAGGGTAGGAGCTCCTTTCTTTCTCTCATTTTGTAAATGTACCAGTTTTGGGATCCATTCTTTTACTGGTGGACATTTAGTTTGCTTCCAGCGCTTGGCTATTGTAAACTGTGCTGCTATGAACATTGTGGTGCATAGGTTCTTTTAGATTGGTGTTTCAGGATTCTTAGGGTATAATCCCAGCAGTGGAATTCCTGGATCAAAATGCAGTTCCATTTTTAGTTTTCTGGGGAAATTCCATACTGTTTTCCACAGTGGCTGCACAAGTCTGCATTCCCACCAACAGTGCACTAGGGTTCCCTTTTCTCCACAGCCTCTCCAACACTTCTTGTTTATTGATTTGGTTATGATGGCCATTTTGACTGGTGTGAAGTGGTATCTCACTGTGGTTTTAATTTGCATCTCTCTGATGGCGAGTGATGCTGAGTATCCTTTGATATGTCTCTGGGCCCTCTGTCTGTCCTCCTTGGAGAAGTGTCTGTTCAGGTTCTTTGTCCATTTTTTAATTGGATTGTTTGTCTTCCTGCAGGGGAGTTGTATGGGTTCTTTCTGTATTTTGGAGATCAAACCCTTGTCTGAGATATCATTGGCAAATATGTTTTCCTATACGGTTGGTTCCCTTTTTATTTTGTTGATGTTTTCTTTAGCCATACACAAGCATTTTTATTTTGATGAAGTCCCATTTGTTTATTCTTTCCTTTACGTCCCTTGCTCTAGGGTACATATCAGTGAAAATATTGCTATGCAGAATATCTGAGATTTTCCTGCCTATGTTCTCCTCTAGGACTTTTATGGTGTCACAATTTATATTAAGTCTTTTATCCACCTTGAATTTATTTTTGTGTATGTTGTAAGTTGGTGATCAAGTTTCAATTTTTTTGCATGAAGCTGTCCAGATCTCCCAACACCATTTGTTGAAGAGGCCATTTTTACTCCATTTTATGCTTCTGTCAAATATTAATTGACTACAGAGACTTGGGTTTATTTCTGGGCTCTCTATTCTGTTCCATTGATCTGTGTGTCTGTTCTTATGCCAGTATCAGACTGTTTTGATTACTGTGGCTTTGTAATATAGTTTGATACCAAGTACTGTGATCCCTCCTACTTTGTTCTTTTTTCTCAAGATTTCTATGGCTATTTGGGGTCTTTTTTGCTTTCATATAAATTTTTGAAATATTTGTTCTAGATCCATGAAATATGCCATTGGCTTTTTCCTATAAAAATGGGAAGATTAGAGGTAGTTGGAAAAATATGACATCATTATTGTAAGGGTTTAGGGAGGTTAGGTTGGCCATGACCCCTACGGTGATGAAAAGTTGCTGGTATGTCAGTGCTCATCTGGAAACCGTGGCTGGTCCTTAATGGGACCGACCATGGGAAGCTGTGGAAGACTCTGCAGGAAACCCCTACTGAGCTGTGCCTGAGCCAGTTTTGTTTACCAAAATCTTTTGAGCAACCTGGCTCATTTCGGGGAATTAATGGTCTTGTGACCTTGGGACAATTAACTTCTCGGAATTTAGAAGCATTCCTGGTACATCAGAGACTTTCAATAAATATAGTTCCTCCATCTCATCCTCCCCATGAAACAGTAAGAATTGTCTCATAAAGAGTATGAGTGCACCTTTTGGTCAAAGATGGCAAGCATTCTTTATCCCATATGTCACGTTTGCCAAACACCAAGCCACGGTGGCAGGGGGCTTTCAGAGACATCATTTTTATCTGCTGTCCGTATTTGTTAAAGCGCAGAGAGATTGGCTACTTCGGACTATGCTGGGTCTTTGGGTTTGACAGCACATTTCTTTCCTGTACTGGATGAAGTGTTCTCAAAGATACAGATCTAGACCTAGTGTATTTAGCATAACTCCAGCTGATGTAGATAAATTATTTCCATTTCACATAATAAAAAGGATTTCAGGAACAAAATCCAGAGAAACACAGAAAATGCCAGCAATTTAACATTATGTGTTTCTTCCACAAAAATCTTTTTTTCTGATTCCTTGTGCTTTCACATCTCCTTTTAATCAATATGGCTGAAAGGAAGTTTATCAAACTAATTGTGATATGTTAAAGTTAAATATTTTCACAGTAAAAATATACTCACTTTTAATGGAAATATAAATGACATATAACACTGTGTAAGTTTAAACTGTGTAATGAGTTGACTAGCTACACTTATATGTCGCAATAAGATTACCACAGTACTATTAGCTAACACCTAAACCCTACAAATATACTTTTTATTTTTAGTGCTGCATGCAGGGGAAGCAGAAAGGAATGTTAATGTCAGTAAAGCACTATTGGTCACCCAGAGTGTACTAATGCCCATGCCAAGGCCTGGGCCCATGGTTTCTGTGCTTAGTGGAGACTCAGTGAAAGGAGGGTGAAGAGGTGGCACCTGTGCAGGGTTGATGGGGTTTGGCAGCCAAGCACAAGCTTCTTGAAGTACAGGAGAAAAGATGGCATGGGGAGGTTGCTCCTCTGAAGGCTGACTCCCAATCTCTCCAAGACTAGCTGAAACATACGTAGCTGGATACAAAAAGAGACTCAGGATAGGTATTTCAGAAAGATGTGGAACACCGTGATCCTTCACAGAACAAGCATCTAGTTGGGTACATGCATCAGTGGAGGCAGTGAGGATATGGGCACATGTACCTTAGGGGCCCAATACAGGAGAGTCATGGTTGACATGCCCAAGCTTTAGCTACTGGTCAGTCTATGTATGGATAACGATTGAATTTCAGATTAGTTACTCTTTAGACAAAGAGTTTTTAGCCTGGGCATGACTGGACTCCAAGATCCAAGAGTCCAGACTAACACAAAAGATGTGGAATGGAGACAGCTTCAAGAAGCACTTAGAAGAGCAATTCACAGGGTGTAGTGACTGACTGCTGTGCAGGTGGGGGTGCAGCATGAAGAGCAGGGCTAGAGACTGGGAACTGGTACACGGCATTCTATTTTGAGCAAGGAAACTGTGAGGTGACCATCGTGAAACCTGGCTCCCCAAAGCCTGGAGTGAATTGTCTACTTTTGTTTATGTTATTTAATTAGAAAACACAGAGAGCCCCGGCTGGTGTAGCTCAGTGGATTGAATGCTGACCTGTGAACCAAAGGGTCGCCAGTCGATTCCCATTCAGAGCACACACCTGGGTTGTAGACCAGGTCCCCAGTAGGGGGTGCATGAGAGGCAACCACACATTGATGTTTCTCTTTCTCCCTCCCTTTCTCTGAAAATAAATAAATAAAAATCTAAAAAAAAGAAAATACAGAGAGAGGTATATACTTTAGAAAGTTAATATTCTACTTAATCTTAGTTCCCACGTGTGATGGTTAATACTTGTATCCACTTGGCTGGGGCACAGTACCCAGATACTTGTATTGGTTCAAATATTAGTCTAGAGTCATTAATGTGAGTAATATACTATGAATATAAATTTTGTTATAAGTTTTTGCTTTATTTCATTTGACCCTGGCAATAATTTCAGCATTTTGACACAGAGGTGATAAAGAACTGGCAAGATAACAAGGTCATCTTCTTCCCAATACACTCAATGTTTAAAATTTTTCACTTTCAGATGTTAACAGTTTGTTTTGTGTAGTTAAAAGTCCTGTTTATTTCAGATGCAGGAACAGCCAGATCAGCATCAGAAGAGACAGTTCAGGAGAGCAAAGATGAAACTGCAGGTTCTTAACCACTTTGGTGTGCCCAGGGAAAATTAGAAAGGATGAGTGCTATGGACTGAAGGTTTGTGTCCCCCTAAATTCATGTGCCAAAGTGCTAATCCCCAATGTGATGGCATTTAGAGGTGGGGTCTGTGGGAGGTGATTAGGTCAGTGGGCAGAACCCTCATGATGGAATCAGGGCCATCATGAGAAAAGGCCAGAGAGTTTTCTGTCCCTTCTGCCATGTGAGGACATAGCAAGAAGATGAGTGGCATTCCCCATCATCTCAAGACTGATGCCAGTGGTGGGGTTGGCAATGTAAAGTCTTCAACAAGCCTGTAACCAGGAGCCTTCTGCATCTCTGCAACCTCTCCAAATCAGTGTGCAGCCTCCTGCCAATGCCACTGATGCTCATTGGGAATGAGATACAAGGGTCACAATCAGATTACCCCCAGAGAAAGGGTGGTCAGAGCTTTCTGTTAGGCCCAAAAGAACTTTCTTGCATTTATTTTCTATTGCTGCTATACCAAATCTCCCCAAACTTATTGGTTAAATGTGGCAGATCCTATCCTGCAGAATCCATATGCTATGGCCGATTTGTAAATAATTCCACACATGAATCCTGTGGGGAGAAAACTCAGGGACTACACGAACCCCCTCTGAGTCTGAGAGAGAGCTAGAGAGAAAGGGCCCGAGAGCAGGCCAGAGAGCAAGGGTCCAGGAGCAGGCTAGAGAGAGTGAGGGGGCCCAAGAGTGGCTTGGAATGCCTGGGCCACTCTCTCTAGAAGAAAGAGCGCACCAACCCTGCCTTGGCAGGCTTTTATTGTCTTTCTGGGCACATTACATTGAGGGTGGTTTTCATTTACTATGCACATGTCCTCATCAGGTGATAGACAACAAAGGAGAGGACATCGAAGGAGGATATTTGCAAAGGGGATTGGGCTGGACTCGAGAGGTTTATCACACACTTTCAGGAAACCGCTTTGAAGATAATGCAATCAGCGTTTGCTTTTTTAGTACAGAGTAAGAGAGTTTTTTTTATCAAGAGCAAGCCTTATCTCTAGGGAAAATGTAGGTCTGATTTACCCATGGTGGGGGGGGACCTGCCCACACACATGGGGCCTGCTCGCCAACTCACTTCTCACTGAGGTTTTTATAAACAGTGAAAGCGGAGCTTCAGGTCCCACGACACGTGGAACAGTTCCCTATAGTTAAAAGCACACACATTTATATCATACCATTTTGTAGTTTAGAAGTTCAACAGGGACTAAAATTAAAGTGTTACCAAGCCTGTGTACCTTCAGAGGGCTTTTAGGGAGAACCCGTGTCCTTCATTTCCCACAGCCAGGGCCATCCACACACCTTGGCTTACGCCCTTTCAATGGGGCATCTTCCTGACCATTTTTCTATAGTCGCATCTCCATCTGACCACAGGCAGAAAGCACACCTTCTCTTCTTTCTTCTTTTAAGGTTCCTTGTGACTCCATTGGGACCACTGTGATAGCTTAGGGTCATCCCCACATCTCAAGGCCCTCAACTTAATCACATCTACAAGGTCCCTTTGAACATGGAATGTAACAGATTCCAGGGATTGGGATGGGAATGTCTTTGAGGGACATTTCCTTCCTACCACACTTCCCAAGTGAGGAATAGTTCAAATTTTAAGAATTGTGATTTCAGTAAGAATTTAAAAGAGGCTGCATCAAAAATCTCTTTTTATAAAATGACTGGGAGAGAGAAACTCACTGTGTCCACAGAAAGGAAATAAGGGCCACATGTGTCCAGACCTTGAACCTGCAAAGAGGATGGTCCATGCTTCTCTGCAGACCTTCAGAGCATTGCCCTCTCTTCTCACTGGGAGCAAGATGACAAGTAGGCTTAGACCATGGGGATGTTTTCCACTGGGAAAGAGCAAAGAGAGGGCACAAGTTGTCACAGCAGGCTCTGCTGTGGCAAGAGAAATGGTCTCCTCTTTCCTCTGGCTACCCAAAATTCTTGGTGTTGGTGGTAGAAAATGACCAGTGAATAAGAACACAGTCTCAGAGTTCATGTCCTCATACCTATTTCCCTCAATTTTGGTACCAGGTATTGTTTCACGCAAAGGTAACAGCTGGCCTTCCTGGCAACAGCTATAATTGATGTCCTCATACACTCCAGTCAGGATATAGGAGTTTTGTACACTTATTTACACTTTTGTGTAACTTTTCCCCATGAGTTTTACAAATGTTTTATTAGATTCTTTCAATCTCTTCAAAGAGATGTAATAATAAATGTCATCTCTATTTTACAGACGAGCCATCAGAGGCTCCTTGAACTTAAGTGTCAGTCATTGTAATGACATAAATGGAGAAGCCAAACATCAAACTCTAGCTAGTAATGTTGAATTCTGCCCCCATTGGTAGGTGGTTAATTATGGCCCCAAAGATGCCCTAATCCTTAGAACCTATGGATATGATGGTTTTCTGGTAAAAGGGACTTTGCAGATGTGATTAAGATAAGGATCTTGAGATGAGGAGATTATTCTTGGTTATTAGGTAGGCCCAATGCAATCACAAAGGCCCTTACAAGAAAGAGGCAGCAGTGTCAGAGTCACTGGAGAAGGAGGTGTCCCAAGAGAAGTAGAGGACACAGTGATGTGGGGGGCCATGAACCAAGGAATGTGAGTGCCCTCTACAAGTTAGAAAAGGCAAGAAACAGATTCTCCCCTCGAACCTCCAGAAAGATTATGTTCTTGCTAATGCATTGATTGTAAAGCTGTGAAACCCATTCTGAACTGCCATTTTCCAGAACTAAAAGAGAATAAATGTGAATGGTTTTAAGCCACTGAGTGTGTGGTGATTTGTTATAGCAGCTGTAGGAAATGAGTACAGCCACTAAGCTTTGTACCAACCCTGAGTGCTTGACATGCCTCTTGGTCAGACCTCCCTTCTAAAGCCCAGGTCCACAGAGCAAACTCCCACATCCACCTGTGATGACCTCAAGAATATCACATTTTACATATCTAAAGCTTAAGTCTTTTAAACCTTCCTTTTCCCCCTTCCAAACCTGCTTCATTTCTATGTTTCCCATTTTCATGAAGGCTACATCTTTGTACGATGCCAGAACAGTGACTTCATCCCAGATTCTCTCCTTTCCCATACCCGCCCCATGTGAATATATGCATTCTACTTTAAAAATACTATCTCCTCAATTATTATTCCCACTTCCTAGTTTTAGGGCATATAACATCCACAATCATATCAGTCTACTCTTTAAAACTACTATGGTTATTAAAAACAAGGAAAGTCTGGAAAACTGTCATAACCAAGAAGAATCTATGTAGTTAACAATAATGTATCAACATTGGTTCATTAATATGAAACAAATGTACCACACTAATGTAAGGTAATAATGAGGGAAACGAGGATTGGGTATATAGAAACACTCTGCACTATCTTTGGAATTTTTCTCTAAATCTCAAAATGTTCTAAAATTTACAAATTATTTAAAATACTTATTTAAAAATTAAGTATATACATATGTATATACTATATATCACTTTATTTATTATTTATTTATTTATCTATCTATGCTTACCTACGGACATACTCATTGATTTTAGAGAGAGGTGAAGGGAGGGAAAGAGAGGAGAGAAACATTGATGTGAGAGAGAAACATTGATCAGTTGCCTCTTGTAGGCACCTGCACCAGGGACCTAACCTGCAACCTAGGCATGTGCCCCAACTGGGAACCAATCCAACAACCTTTCAGTTTACAGGACAATGCTCCAACCAACTGAACCACACTACCCAAGCTATCATCATATTTATAAATAATTACATTTATAATGCATTTATATAATTTCCTTGTAGCTTATAACTTTTTCCTTCTTCTCTCTCTCCCTCCTACTCTAATTTTTGTTGGTTTTATTTTTTACTACTTTTTAAGGTATATAACATCATATTCTATTTTTAAACCATACTTATTTTCTTAAGATTTGTCTATAAATTGGTTATATGAATAAAAAGCTAATACCTGACAATAACAGTATTATTATTGTGACAATATCCATGTAGAACTAAGTACTATGGTTAGAGGGATATGGAAGAAATACAATCTTTTGTCCCTTTTCTAATAAAAATTAATCCTTTTAAAACATTTCTTTTGGAGGAAGATGGCAGCAAGGTAGGTGGAAGTTAAACCCACTTGTTGATCCACCCAGCTGGGACACCTACCTGATCTTCCAAGGAACAGAGTGAACAGCCAACAGAATTCCAGCTGATATGAAGTTTGGAAGCCAAAGTTTGCAGAAGACGTTTAAAAAATGGGCGATTATATATTTCTTATCATACTATTGTTATTCCAAATCCCACACAGCACCCTTCCCTGGTCTTAACCCATTTCACCATCTTCCTGAACTTTATTACTGTTGTGGTTAACTTCATTCTCTCACACAGTATGCCAAGTTTCTATCCCTTACTCTCACTATATCTTACCATCTAAACTCACATTAGTGCTCTGCTTTCTAAAGTCAGCTCACATTCTTTTTTTCTTCTAATAATAGTCTTATCTCTTTTTTACCTTTTATAAAAACTGGCTAGTTGGATGAAATATCATGGTTATTGCTGTATTTCTCCAAAGGACCTCCTATCTGTTCTCCACTTGTTAGTACTTTAAATCCCATACAATACTCGTCCACTGTCTTACTCCATTTCACCTTCACCCTGTCCCTGATCACCTATAAGTCAAAGTGGGAATTGTGAATACCAGTAAAACTGCTGGAGGGGAGAACCTACCAACAAAGGAGCCACCAACAGATAAAGTCTAAGTACTATCAGACAGCCCACACAAACAGAAGAAAGGGAAACCCTAGAAATCCACACAAGGAAATCAAAGAGACCACACCACTGAATCCCACAGAACTCCTACCACAGAAACTCACCCTACAAAAACAGCTGGCAGAGCAGAGCATCGGGAATTGCAGAAACAAACAAAAAGAGACACCTAAAATGGGGAGACAAAGAAAGAACACACAATCAAAAGGAATGGAAGACTCTCTACTAAAAGAGCTAAGTGAAATGGAGGCAAGCAAATTATCAGATACAGAATGCAAAAGAATGGTGATAAGGATGCTCAAGGAACTCATAGATCACTACAAGAAACTTAGTGGGAACTACAACAATATGAAAAAAGAAGTAGAAACTATAAATAAGAACCAGAAAGAAATGAACAATAAAATTTTGGAAATAAAAAACACAGTAGAAGGAATTACAAGCAGGCTAGATGAAGCAGAGGACCAATTTTTGAGCTGGAAGACAAGCTAGAGAGAAACACCCAGGTAGAGCAACTGCACAAAAAAAGACTAAAGAAATATGAAGATAGCTTAAGGGAATTGCAAGAGAACATGAAATGCAACAACATTCACATCATAAGAATACCTGAAGGAGCCCTGGCTGGTGTAGCTCAGTGGATTGAGTGCAGGCTGGGAACCAGAGTGTCCTGGTTCAATTCCCCATCAGGGCACATGCCTGGGTTGCAGGCCGGGTCCCCAGTGAGGGCCATGTGGGAGGCAACCACACATTGATGTTTCTCTCCCTCTCTGTCTCCCTCCCTTCCCCTCTCTCTAAAATAAATAAATAAAATCTTAAAAAAAAAAAATACCTGAAGGAGAAGAAAAGGAGCAAGGGATAAAAACCATGCTTGAAAAAATAATGACAGAATACTTCCTGAACCTGGAGTGGGAAAAAACCAAGGAAGTTCAGGAAGCACATAAGGTACCAATCAGGAGGAACCTAAAGAGGCCTACTCTAAGACATAATATAATTAAAATGCCAAGTTTTAAAGACAAAGAAAGAATCTTAAAAGCAGCAAGGGAGAAACAAGAAATAACATACAAGGGAACTCCAATAAGGCTAGCAACTGACTTCTCATTAGAAACATTATAAGCCAGAAGGAAATGGCAAGAAATACTCCAAGTAATGAAAAGCAAAGGCCTTCAACCAAGATTACTCTACCCAGCAAGTCACTCAATTAAAATGGAAGGTGAAGGGACTTCCGCCAAGATGGCAGCGTAGGTAGTCGCACTCGCTGCCCGCACATCCAGAATATCTATACAATGAATGCAGTAGCGAAAAATTAAACAACCAGAACAGACAGAATCGAACTGAAAGGAAGTCCGACACCCAGGAGGTAGGAGAAGACAAACATCCAGGCCGGTAAGCGGGGAAGAAATGGCCGGAGGAAGCAGCGCTCACGGAGGGTCTCACTCACGCCGCAACTCAGGCCGCCAGTGCCTGAACAGGGCGTGGCTCCAAACAACGGGTGAATCCCGCAAGCCAGCAACGCTGCCGGAGAGAGGCCAGGGCTGAGCCAGCAGAACCCAGTCTGGCAGAGGAGGCGGTGGGGAGCTGGGGAGAGGAGGAGTGACGGAAGCCGGCGGTGATCGGAGGCTGCCATTGCTTCCTCCCAGACCCCGCCCCCAGAGGCAACGTCATCCAAAAAGAGACGCAGGTTGCAGGCACCTGCCAGCTGACAAGTGCACCGAGATAAAAAGAATAAAAATGGCCAAAATGAAGAATCAGAACAAATTACAACTAATGGATGACAACATAGTCAACCTATCAGATGCGCAATTTAAAATGCTTGTAATCAAATTGTTAACAAAACTGGAAAATAGGTGGACGCAAATAGTTGAACAGATGAAGAATACGATAAGGATAATGGAGGAAGATTTACAGGGAACCAATAGGGAACAAAAGGAGGTTGGATCTCAAACCAATGGGATGGACCAGAAGGAAGAAACAAGAATTCAAAAAAATGAGGAGGGACTCAGAAACCTCAGAGACATTTATAAAAGACCGAATATCCGGATCATGGGAGTGCCAGAAGGACAAGAGGAGCACCAAGAAATTGAACGTATTTTTGAACAGATAATGAAGGAAAACTTCCCAGA
>PVJI01022475.1:0-25201 GCA_004026765.1 Micronycteris hirsuta | reverse complement strand
ATTTAGAATGGAAGGGCAGAGAAAGTGCTTTGCAGATAAGGTCAAGTTCAAGAAGTTCATCACCACCCAGCCTTTATTGTATGAAATGTTGAAGGGAGTTATATGAGGTATGGAGGAATATCAACAGGGGAGTGGTAGGGGGAGAGGGTGGGAATGGGGCACAGAACAAGTAGCATAAATGGGAGGTAGACAACAGACACGGGGAGGTTAGAATAGTATAGGAAGTGCAGGAGCAGAAGGACTTATGTGTAGGACCTATGGACAAAACTAAAGGGAGGGGAAAGGGGGGTAAGGGGGAGGGGGGAGTGAAGGGGGGAAATGGGGCAACTGTAACAGCATAATCAATAAAATACAGTTAATAAAAAACAATTAGGGCCTTGAAGTCACCAGGATAAAATAATTAGCTTAGTGTATTTTTGTCCCTTTTCCAGTATTTTGCGAAATCTGTCAATTACGGTGGATAAGGAAGTAGGTGGTGGAAGTAAATTTCGCCTGGTGCTTTGCTGTGATAACCACGCGCTTTTCCCCACATCCCATCATTACCTCCAAATATTTATCCAGTGATAAGATCTTTTTATTTTTTCTTTAATTGCTTTCAGTTTCTTTAAAGAAAAATTTCTGCTTCTAAGCTTTATTTTCTGACAGCTAGAAATGGTGACATAAAAATATGCGACGTGTTCCTGAATTTCAACAGCAGTTATTGTCAGCTCCGGGGGCAGGGACGTTCTGGGTCTAGAGAACCTGTGAATTTCTTTAAAAAACATAAATGTACAGATCTAGAGCAGATAGACTATGGAACAGGCATGTGTTTAAGGGTTTTGATATAAATAGGCGGATTTAACTTCACGAAGGAAACAAACCAACCCTCAGCGACAGCCTCTAACCCCTTCAGACATGATCCACAGACAGCGAAGCCCCGCCCGGGACAACAGCTGCTAATGGACAGGGTCCCACCTGCATCCTCCACCTTCTCGTGCTACGAGGCCTTTTAAAGAACCATCACACCGCTGTCCATTGTTAATGACCTGCCGTGGTACCTAAGTCATCCCTGCGCTTAGTCAAGGGCTTGTTAAAAGACACTCAGTTGAAATGCCTGGTGAAGCGAGGAGCGCCGTGTTGCTGCCAGCCTGTCTCCCTGATGGTTTCATCAGAGAAGAACAGTAAAGAACAGCAGTGAATGAAACCAAGCACCTTGCCCTCCCAGGCCTGCCAGGGGTCACGTGTCCAGAAGCGGGTTTTCCTCCCGCTCTTTTCAGCATCAGAGTTCACCTCCTTACAGGTGCGTGCTAGCGAGCAGCGAGGCCAGCGAGAAAGGTCTTCCGGAGCACTCCCATCGGCCAGAGCGCGTCGGCATATTACTAAGGAGTGACAGAAGTCCAGAGCCATTTCACCCCCCCTAAAGCACGTGAGCAGTGACACCTGTGGCATGGGCTTTCCCAAGACCAAAGGCCAACTTCCTCAAAGGCACAGGATGCCTCAGGGATGGGCCTCACTGAGGTGGGGGCCCCCAAGTCCACAGGACTGCAGCTTTAGGAGGAGGTTCCTTGAGCCTCCTTCTGTGATTGGTGGCCAGAGAGGCCAGCCCCAAAGCGAGGGACTTAAGGACATTGAGAAGGGCATATTCTCCTAAAAAATCTCCCTCTCCACTGGCTTGTGCCTTAGATTCTGCAGTCTAGGCTCTCGCACTTTAGGTTAAGATTTTAATCCCGCAAACCTGAGGATGACGGGCTTCCAGAACAGAACTGCCCATCTGCTGACCATAGAAGGGCGGTTTGGGGAGGAAGGTGGAGCTTGTTAAGAAGTGGGTGTGGCTGTTGGCGCTGGAACTCGGTTTGAAAATTAAAATGTGTAGGGTTTAGAGGAACTAAAGTAGACACAGAAGACAACTTTAAATTAAAAATATTTGGTTACTCAAACTAACCGAATTTCAATCTTAATTAAGTAAATCAAACTGAGTTAAAGTTCACTTAATTTAGAATTATGACCTGGAAAAGAAATGATTTTCTCCAGGATTATCAGGAGAAGTGGCCACACACAGGCAGCAGGAGTGTCGCTGTGGTTTGCCCGACTTCCATGAGCTTGCCCAATGCCCAGGCAACAGTCTCTGACACGGTCCCTCCCAACAGGGCCCCGAGAGGGGCGGCATGTTCCTGTGTGGCGTTCCTGGTGACAGCAGGACTCAGGAGCCAGCACAAAGGGGCTCCTGACCATCTGCTTATTCACTAGAACATTTGGCCCTAAAAAGAAAATAGCACCTTCAATCCCAGTAGGAGTCATTTCTGAGGGTCTGTGAATTTGTAACGATACTCGGGAAGGATAAGTTAATATGCAAGGCCCTGAGAAGTAGGGTGAATGTAATAGGGCATGCCTGATTTTTATCGGTGTTAATGAGTCAGGGAACATCAGTGCATGCGTGCGTACGTGTGAGTGGCCATGTCCATGTATGAAGGATGGAGTTGTTTTTAGTGGTGCCAACTGACTGAATCAATGAAGCCCTGGAGGTAGCCGATTATGTGGGTGGGATCTCTTGGCAGAGTACTTCAATTAGGACCGCGAAGCTGGGATGAGGGCTGGGGGCCTGAGAAAGTAAGAGGGAGTCATAGTGCAAGGGCAGCCCGCCGTTCCCAGAGCCGAGGTGAGTGAGGAAGGTGACAGTGTTTTTGGGCGGACTTCTCACAACAGGGACGAGCACATATGGCGTCTTCATTACAGTCAACTGTCCTGCCGAGGTGAGGGAATTAATAATGCTTCAGCATCACACACCTGTGCAGCGGCCCTGTGGAACGATGACATTAGCGTGTCACCAGGCACTTTCCTCGGGGAATAACACCTCTTTAGGGGACGGAGGGGAGATTTATATAACATTAAGAGGTGTAATGGACACAGTCTGATGCACTAAAACTGCAGTACCGGTTCAAGTTCTTTATCTCATGGTCGTGAAGATGCTCGCTCTGCCTGGAAAGTGGCGCGTCCCTGTGCTGGGCAGCCCGCTCCGAGGCCTGCCTTCTACTTTGTCAGTCTTTTTATTACTCTCTGCCATCTGTCTCCAAATGCTCGGGAGCATTTGTGCACAGGTGAGAATTCTCCTCAAGTGAGGCAGAACCAACAGCAGGCTATAAATATTTTATGCTTTCCAGGATCATTTTCTTTCAGAACGTTAAGAATTCATGCCAACATTTGATAATGGGTTGTACGAAGAAGGCTTAGTTTAGTGCAGCATTTATCTTGGTAAAGGATGGGAAGAAAGAGCTGGAATAAATCCAGAGCTGAGATTTCAAAGCACTGGGGCATCATTTATAATCATAGTTCATCCTGGTGGACTCACCTACGTATTAACAAAGTCTTAAATGCCGCCTCACTGACTATTTCTTTAAGATTTTATTTTTTCTGGAGCCAACCTCCAACTTTCAGAAAAGCTGCAAGTACGTGCGGTACAAAGAACTGTTTTTCTTATGTCCTCGGAGAATAAGCTGCTGACAGGATGTCGCGTGACTTCAAGTCCTTTAGTGCATCTTTCCTGCAAACACGAACTCCCTCCTACTTTCATGGGCTGAATTACGTCCCCTCAGAATTCATATGTTGAGGTCCTGAGCCCCAGGACCTCGGAACGGGACAGTAGTAGGAGACAGGGTCTTGAATGAAAGAGGTCATTAAGTTGAAATGAGGTCATATGTTGGGCCCTAATCTATTGAGACTGGTGTCCATATAAGAAGAGGAGATTAGAACGCAGACACACACAGGAAGACCACGTGAGGACGCAGGGCGAAGATGGCCATCTATAAGCCAAGGAGAGTGTCTAGAAGAAACCCACCCTGCCCACACCTTGATCTCGAACTTCCAGCCTCAGGAACTAGGAGAAATTAAATTTTTGTTGTTTAAGCCATTCAGTCTGTGGCGCTTTGCTAAGGCAGCCTGAGCAAGCCAGGGGCCCCACACAACACAACCCACGGCCACGACATGGCCTTCAGAACCACAAAATGCACCTGATTCATGGCTACCGTCTAATAATCCTTGGACTCCTTTCCCGTTCTTCCCGTTGTTCCAACGTCACAACGAGGCAGTTCAGGATCACATGTTATGTTGGGCTGTGGTGTCTCGTTAGTTTCTTTCAGTCTTGCACAGTGTCTCAGGGATTTTTCATCGACTTTTATGACTTTGATACTTTTGAACATCACAGTCCGGTTATTTAGTAGAATGCCTTGAATTTGGGAGTGTCTAATGTCATGTGTCTGTGGCCGGAACCTCACAGAAGTCAAAATCCCATTCATCGTGAAACTTTGACTTCCTTATTTCCCTCTGTGTGGGTTCCCTATTTTATTCAGTGGGTTGTACTTTACTGCCATTCACTGTGATGTGCAAATTGTCCAGGATTTGGCCCCTGCAGCCTGGCCTCTGTGTCCTTCTGATGTGCCCCCATCATTCTTTGAGTGCTTCCTTGTGTTTTGGTGGGAGATGTTCTAGGTTGGCCCGGGACCTTGCTGCCTGGAATCACCCGTTTCTCCAGAGAACCCCGGTTCTTTTCAGTGGGGCTCGGGCACCTGCGGGGTGGGTTAAAATGTGTATGCATGTACCGCACTTTGCCGATGCATACCTGGGTAGCGTGCATTAGACTGTCTCTGGAAATCAGCACTGGATTTTTGCAGTCAAACATCTCCACTGTATAGGACACTGTGGCATTTATTTCTAAAATGCCTAGTCTTAGTGCAAATGTTTGTCTGAGCGAAGGCAAGTCGATGGAAGAGGTCACTGCAGAGTCTGTTATGAGCTGCCTGCATCCCAGACCCATGTCAGCTGGATACGCATGTTCCCCTCCAACCCTCACCCTTCTCCGTTCCATGTCACCATCATATTGATTAAGACTCAGAGAGGTTAAGTGAAATTATCCACGTCACTCAGCCCAGTCAGTAGCAGAACCAGGATTTCATTCCCGGCTTTGTCTAGCTCCAACGCTGATTCCCTCCCTAACTACTTGACCAGAATCAATTTGATAATTTTCAAATCATACTTGAAGCCTATTTCGATTTTTATGGCACTGTCAAGATTTCTCAGAAGACTTGTTTCCCTAAAGCGTGGACATGGAGGTTACCCAGTTGTTGATCCCTGCACAGGAAAGAGCTCGTGGGGCGGGGTCATGAGGTCAGAAGCTCCCCCAGGGGCATGGGCCACCCCCCCGTCCCCCGCCCCCCGCTGTCCCCCGGTGGAATTACTGTCTCGCCTCCCCCACTGCTGGTGCATCGGATGCCCTCCCACACTCGCAAACTCCACAGGGCAGGCGTCCTACGACTGCAGTCCCAGCAGTGAAGGAAGACGAGGTTGCATGCAGGGTGCAGAGCGTGAGGGAAGGTCTCATGGCCTGAGGAAACCAGTCTCCTCTCGGGGATAATTCCAGACCACAGTGTTAACACATACAATAGCTGAACTCCATGACAAGGTTTTAAAACAGACACATAAAATAGCTTTCATGCTTTTCCAAATAGCGCTGCTCAATGTAATTTCAAGCAAGGTATTTGATTGGCACAGTAAAAACGCTCTGAGCTAAGGATTTACATCTTTTTTTGCCATGTAAATTATGTTGACTGGATGACAGAGTCTAAGAAACTAAACCCTTTAAGCACATTAAACAACTCAACCTTCCTTCTCCTTCTGCAAATACGCCCAGAGCTGAAGGCTGGTCTCCTGTGGCTTGTGCTGGAACGTTCGATTTCTAGGAATACGACCTTGAAATGGCATAATTTCCGTGAAGAGCAGAGGGGGTTTCCGTGGTCCACTGCAGGTGAGCAGAACCGTCCCCGTGAGCTTTCCCTCTGGCAGTCCCACCGCGAGGCCTTCCTGGGAGCATCGCTCAAAGGTGTCCAGGGGAACAAAGACCTGAGTTATTTTTCTGAACTCAAGAAATCCACTGCAGTTTTCCCCTCGCGCAGATGGGTGACCGCGGTCCTCGTGGACCATGGAGTCCCTGTGCTTATTTCTAACAAAGCTCCGAACGTCTGATCAGCCGCATGAGAACATTGTAACTGCGGGATGGTGCCCGTGCTTGTTTGGTTTTCAGGGGGAGAGGCCAGCTCTGTGAGTTCGGATTTCATTCGCACTTTGTTGTAGTCTACTCTCTTTACTTCCTGGCCTGTGGCTCTGAGTGGCTTTTCTGCAGCCTGGAGCAGGGGGAAAGCTCAGGGTTGGGGGGACAGTAGCTTGGAGACCATGTTTCACCCTCAGCTTCCGACTTTCCTTCGGGCACACGGGAGCCCAGCGAAAGCTGTGTCCATGGCAACCCTCCTTGCTCCCACCAGGCCTAATCCAATCCTTTACGTCTGCGCAGGTTAAACACCCTTCAGAAATGGAGTTAGCGTCTGTGTGCGGGTTTTATTAAATGACCGGCGATGTCGCGTGAACAGTTGGGAGCAGGCCCCTGAGTGGCAGAGCTGAGGAGCGGGCAGAAGGTCACGTCCGAGTTCCGGAGAAATCGCTGTTGCAGAGCGGCCCTGGGCAGCATCTCCGAGCCACGGCGGCTTCACGACTGCACGCTCATCGAACCCCTGCTAGGCTCCCGTCCCCTGTGAACGGGCAGCCCAATTGGAGACGACGCCAGCACACCCAGGAAACTCAGAAGAGGAGCTTGCTACAGCGCTGAGAGCCATTGGTGGGCATGCTCTTGGCCAGCTCTCCCCAGTCCGTCCATATGACTCGGGAGTTCACTAAAACTTGCAGGTTCTTGGGCTCTGAGTGGATTTAGTGGTGGCTCTCCCTGTTACCTTCCAAAACAAAAATAAAAACAAAAAAACCCATGTCCATGTTCTAATACCTGCACCCTGTGAATGAATGTGACCTTTGGAAAGAGTCACTTGCAGATGTAATTAAATTAAGGATCTTGAGCTGGGACTATCCTAGATTATTCAGTGGGCCCTACACCCAATGACAAGTGTCCTCGGTAGGGAAGAGAAGGGGTGGGACACAGAGAGGCAGGTTGTGGGATGACCTTTCTGCCGACCTGGCTCCTGGGGTCATGTCAACCCCCTAGAGGCACTGGGTTTTGGTTATTTTGTCCAAAGGGTACAGGGATGCTCTGGGACAGGCCAGCACTGCAGCCACCGGGCAGTCTGCCACTTTTTAAGTCACCTTCTGAGTAATGTGTTGCATGTGTATTAGAACTATAGATGTTTCTAAGGCTTGGATTTAACAAAATTTTGTGAGACCTCGCTGTCTTCCAAATACTCTGAGAAATGGAGGTACAAAACTGAAAACCATACCTTCTCTATCTACGAGCTCAAGGGCAGATGAGAGAGCCATCGACGGCTGCAGCAGCGAGGTGCCCACTCTGGTTGAAACCCCTTCCCCACCATCCTGTGTAACCCTTGTAGCAACCTGGAGAGGCGGCTTCGTTGTCCTCATGATAGACGAGGATACAGCCGTGGAGAGAGAAAGGTGAAAGACTACGTTATTAATGGTTCAACACCTAGGATGTGAGAATCAGACAGGCCTGGGGTCCTAGCCCTGGCTCCAAGGTCACACCCAGGGGACGACCTTGAGCCAGTCACTGTGTAGTAGAACTTTTGGTTCCCTCCTGAGTGGCAGGCACTCCAAGGTATGTCCACCTTCTCATCCCCAGAGCCAGTGTTTATTGTAAGGCCAAAGACATGATTAAGTTGAGGATGCTGAGCGGGTGCGTTCATCCTGGGTTACCTGGTTCAGCCTTGAACTAGCACAGCCAAGGGCTCATGCGCTGGTTTCAGCCCGGGCTGTCCCACAGGGTTTGCCAGCCCTGTGGCGACCACACGGAGCAGGAAGGAACGCATCATTTCCTTTGAGTTCTCCCTCAGCCTGTCTCTACCTTCTCTTTGGTCGGCATATGGTTTATGTTTTATCTGCAGTATGCGTACATCATATCTGTAATCTGGGAGGTGTGGTGGAAGACCCGAAATGGAATCAGAAGGGTCCCTTCCAGTCCCCTTGTGGGTAGAGACTTGTTGCTCATCAGGTGGGCCCAGGAGGTGTTAAAAGGCGATAAGGGATTGGATGCAGGAGTGAGAAATCCTGCTTCTGGCCCCCAAGGAGCAGTACAGCCTCAGGTCCCATTAGTGATGTGGGAACGTCTCACTACGAGGACCCAGTGAGACACGCAAGGGAAACTCGGGCTGCGAACGTGTGGCCTGGGCTGTGGGGATTACCTGTCTCTTCCTGGGCACTGTAAATGCATTGTCCCTGATGAGGGGCCATAAAAAATGCTGTGGCTCCAATTTTTACGTGGAATTTCATGGTGTTCTTTTGACAATGCCCCTGAGGGAAGGAGAACTCATGTCCAAGGTAGCTTCCATACCTGACTTGGTGAGCAGGGACTGTGTGAGCGGCCCGATGGTTTTCAGTACTGAGAAAACTCCAAGCAGCTGAGTGCTCACGAGCAAAACACACACAGCAGTCTTGGCAGCCTATTGGGAGGACTTTTGAATGTAAGGGTACAAAGGCATGTGCCCACGGACTCAGAGCTTGTCCAGGGGTTCTGGGGCACAGTTGGGGAGGAGAAACTGAGGCAGAGTCCTGGAACCTGATCTCATAATTGGAGCTCTGCTGATGGGATTTTTTCAGGACAGCTGGGAGTCACTGAAAGCTGTGTGTAGGGGCCGAGCAAAGTCGGATCTGAGTGTTAGAAAGTGACCCATGTGCAGTGAAGAGGGAAGGATGCGTTGGGGAGGAAGGGCATAGGGGCAGAGACGTGACCTAGGAGGTGATTCTAACGTCCTGGCTGGCAGCTGCTAGGAGCACCTACCCCAGGGAGGGAGGGGCTGTGGGACATGGATCTGAAACTAACTTAAGGAGGAAGGAGAAAAAATGTGTAGCCAATACGGTAAAATTGGATGTAACTTAGGGTACAGAAAGAACAACACCAGCGAGGGAAACGGACATGAGGCTGTTTCAGTGCAGAAGGAAACGGTGGCTTCATGTCGGGTCTGTGCACTCGTGCACAGAGTTTGGGGAGACGAGGACTCAGGGTTACCCGGCAAGTAGCACCCCAGCCTGCGAGGCTGAAAGACACGCTCTGGCCTGGATCCCCAGCCTGGGAGGTTCCCGCTCTGAAACTCAAGGGTGCTTGGTGTGTACAGAAGCTATTGCTGTATAGGGGTGGGTCCAGGCTTCAAGGACCCTGAGGCTCAGATAGCTTTTGGAGTTCTCTGCAAGACAGAGAATAGAAAGTTCTGAATACAAAGCGAAGTGCTGTACTCTGGGGTCTGGGAAAGTGAGGGACCCTGAATTTCAGCACCACTCCGCAGTGTGGGCCTCTTTTAGAGAGTTTGCCACACGAGTGTGTTTCTCCAATCTGGCTTTTCACTTTTGCACATTTCTGGGCTTTATATAAATGGTGTAAAAATGCACATATTATGTTGCAATTTGCCTTTTTAGCTCAAAGAACTTGTGAAATTCCTCTCTGAAGATGCCTGTGGCTGTCCTTGGCTCCCTTTCCCTCACGTTGTCGCCAGGCAGGCGGTCCCCGCTGGACCCCGAACCGCGACACCTCGTCCTCCATCTGCACGGCTCTGTGTGGTCTCAACCTGCCCTGGTTGCTGTAACGAAATCCTTACCGCAGGCCTGGTGGCTGAGCACAGAGCTTCGTCCCTCCAGCTGTGGGCCCTGGACACCTGAGCTCGGGGCACCAGCCTTTTCCAGCTGCACAGCGCTTGCCGTGTCCTCCGTGGTGGAAGGGCGAGAAGCTGTGTGTCTGTGACGTCTCTTTTATAAAGACCCACTGCACCCGCACGACCTCATCACTTCCCAAAGGTCCCGCTGTTGAACACCATCCTCTGGGGGTGAGGATTTCAACAGGCGTCTTTTGGAGGAACACAACCACTGAGACTGTAGCACATGCTGACTGAAATTGTATTCCACAGTATTTTGAAAATTAATCTGCTCCCTAACTCACCAGTTTTTTTGCTCTTACACTTCTTGTATTTGGCTCCAGGGGTGTGTGTGTGCAGGTTTTTCTTCGATAAACACCTAAGGTTGGAAGTCCTGGGTTAGGCAGGACCTGTAGTTTCAACTTTTCCAGATGAGGCCAAGTTGGGCACCCAGCAGGTTCCAGTCTGCCCCCCACAGGAGGTCCTAGTTCCTCAGCGAGGCCAGGTCTGCATGGCTCCCCATGGGCACCTAGGCAGCACCGCCCCCTTCGCTGTGTGCTGTGCCAGGAGTTCGTGCTGGCGGGTGCTTCTGTACCTGCTGAGCTCACGCTCTTCCTTCAGTTGAGTGTCCTCTCCTCCGGCCGTGGCTTGGTGATCCCACCCCGCCCATCAACCTCACCGACGGCACCTCTGCTCTGAAGCCGACTGCCCCTGGCTCGCACTGGGTCAGGTGGCTGGAGCGACCACACATAGTTTCACCGACTCGACAGTGAAGACAGGGGTTGTTGCTGTTTCAGGGCCCTCTGTACCTAGCACCGGGCTTGACATTCAGTGCATCCTTAATACATATTTGTCGAAGGAATGAAACCTAGCAGATGACACAGGTGTACTGCATTTGTATTTAATATTAGGGTATTACAGAGTAGTATAGAGAGTATGATGCTAAGACCCATAAACTAGGAGTTGGGCAACCATGTTTAGAGGAGAACAAAGGAAGCAATTTATGTCATTGTCATTTACTAAGTGGGAGGAAACAGTTACCAGCACTGATCACAGCTGTGGAGCGAGGGAGGTAGGCTGGAAGTGTCACTGCTGAAAGCAGCCGCTCTGACAAGTCCTCGTGCCAGGGTCCTCACCACGGAGACGGAGCTCACATCCAGACTGAGTTCTGATGAAGGGTTCGCTGACTGGGGGTGAAGGAGTAACAAAAGCTTTGCCAGAAATGATCGTATTATTTTATAATTCATACAAATGACACCAGGGGACACTGCGCATGGTCAGTTTCAGGAAAGGTTTCAGAGATGGGAGCAGGCCCACGGACAGGCACCAGAATCAGAATCAGATGCCAAAGTTGATTAAAGCAGCTCTTTTAAAAGCAGAGATTTTAACATGTGATATCAAATTATATCGCAGGGAAAGATAAAAATCTATCTAAAAAAACTGCATTATATCTTCCCCTGGTTACTCAGAACCTGAGTACACAATGTTTTTCTTTTGAAAAGTTTTGTGAAAGTAACTTAATGATAAGCTCTTATCTTAAAGGGGCATGGTACATCACGATAGGGGAGCACAGAATGATGAATATAAAAAAAAATCAGTCCTAAATCATAAACCCAGGGCCAGGAGGAAGGCTGAATCCCCAGCAGCTCAGAGGCCAGGTTTCGGTGAAGCTGTGGTTTGAGCGGGTCCTGGGCAGGGTGGAGGGCGACCAGGCTTCTCAGCCCCAGAACTGCTGCCACACCAGGGGTCGGGGGTACTGAGCTGGAATGGCCTACCAGGAAGGAGAGGAACACCCACCCGGTTAGAGACCAAGTCCAAGCCAGAATCGCCAGCCACTTAAAACATGTTACATCAGGGAGATGGGGCACCTGCTCTGATCTTTTCTTTATCTAGTAAATGTTTGGCATTTTTCATAATTAAAATTAAAAACCATTTAAAACAAGCCGTTAAAGTATGAACTGAATTAAGCAGGGAGGTGACCGAATACTGGAGATGACTTGCCTGGGGCTCGTATATCCCGAATAGCCTAGTTTCAAGTGCCCATCGGAGTTCTGAGGGAGAAGGGAAAGCATTTTAGGGGGCCCCTCAACACTGAAGCTACCGTAGATAAGGGCATTTTTGGACCTGTCCCAGCACATGTAGACCTTCAGACAGATATGTGGTCGTCCTCCCGCAAATGGAGGTCACCTTCATCCATGTGCCCTGTGGCTTCTTCAGATAGAACAGGGCAGGCATAGCCCCAAGGCCTTCAGGTGAGTGGCGGCTCGCCCTCACACCAACCCTGCTTCTGGCAGTGACGCCACAGGGTGGGCTCAGAAGGGCTGGGACATGCCAGGGGGCCTTCTGTGGTCCAGGCACACGTGCCTGTCACCTCACTCAGCCGTCCTAACAGGCCACGCCTGCGAGGCTGGACAAGTGAAGGTGCTGTGCCCCTTCTCGCCTGGTGGGAACCTGGGCAGGCCCACAGTGTCCCATACCCCCGACTCAGGGCAGGGACGGGTGAGACAGCCCGGGTCACAGCTCACACAGCGGGCACAGCCTCTCTGCGGTCGTCTGGTCCCTGCAGTTCTCAAGTAGTTTCAAAGTTCATCTCAAGTCAGATACCAAAGGACACGGGAGGAAGGTGCTTCTGACGTGTTAGTTTTAATTTTATTCCACACATTTTATGTAGCTATAAAACATTAAAAAAGCACAAAATACTGAACTATCTTATTTACATGATGTAGATTTTTTAATGACAATTTCTTATAAAGGATGATGTTAAGGAGAGCAGAAATATGGCCCGGGACCACCTGAAATATCCTCTATGTAACGATTTTTCACTCTACAGGAGAATCTCTAACTCCGCTGTCTACAGGCAACAGCCGCCCAGCTACGTCTGCAGGGCAGAGCCACGCCCCTCCGTGCCTCCCCGGACGCCCTGGTAGAGAGCCGTGGCCATGCCCCTCCGCGCCTCCCCGGACGCCCCGGTGGAGAGCCGTGGCACCCGGGCTGCGCCTGCGCCCTGCGGCGCGCAACGGGGAGCGTGGCGCGCCGAGGCTTTCCGAGACCTCAGGCTCGATTGTCTTCGATGATGATAGTTCTCCTAGGATAGGCTTCGAGTTCCACAAATATATACCGAAATTCATATTCGCCGCTTTCTGGGTTCTGAAAAAAAGGGTATTTCACGGGGTCATTTTTCTGTCCAGTGCGCTTCACAGGCGCGCACTCGGAGCGGGCTGCCCCACCCCTCCGCACACCTCCTTCACTTCCAGGTGCACCGTTCCTTCCTTCCCAGGCTCAGAGCCCTGGATGTAGAACTTCACGCGCATGTGTTTCTGCCCATCTTTTACGTATTCAATGAAACTGTCAAGAAAATGAAAGAACACAGGCCTGAATGCCTCTCATTTAGAAATGACCCCTGAGCCTTCCGCGCCCAAGCCGAGCACTACCTGACGTGCTGCCTGCGGCCGCGTCTGGTGGTCTCCCCGTAGCCTTTGATGGGCTCACCGAAGACACTTACTACCTGTGGAATAAAGGCAACGCTTCAGGTGGTGCGTGTTGTTTTTAAGTTTCTTAGGAAAGTATTCTTTGACAAACCAAGTGATTTATTTCAGAAAAAAAAATCAGTAAGCCCAGGGCCCTTTCAAAATGACAACTCCAATAAAGAAAAAGTTATTATGCAAAACTCATCCCATAACTGACAAATATTCCTGTGCAGAGACTGGTCCAGGTGACTTAATAGTGCTGCTAGTAGTTTCAGGACAGTGCAGGTGAGGGGAAGCTGTTCCCACTCCTTACAAAAACAAGCACAATGAACCAGTGTTCAAATATTTAAATGCCTGAACATTTTTAGTGAAGTTTACCTAATGGGGTCTAATACTACCAGCTAAGAGACAAACTAACTTTTTAAGTCATTAAAGACAGTGAAAACAAAAACTCAAGTAATAATGACCTACTTAAAACAAACCAGATCAATAGATGTGAATCCATTATTCCTAATGGGAAAATTTACAATGAGATGGAAATGTAATTTTCATTGAATTAAAAATGCAAACATCTTGGAACCTTTAACAAATTGATATCAAGTCAAAACAAGAAAAACTGTCCTTATTCTGTGCTGGCGCCAGCAGCATGGCACTGCTCATGCGCACGAGCAGCAGCAGCGAGCTGGGAGAGGTTTAAGAGCTGCGGGGCTGAAGCAAACGGACCGCTGTTCAAACCACCGAGCAGACCGAGCACACTGGTACCGTGACACAAGGGGCCTCTATTTTTCAACCAGGCACAGTGCCCGGCAAAGCACAGGACCTTTACACGTGCTGACAAAACGAAATGTTTAACTATTATGCGTAGGCCTCTTATGCCTGCACTATAAATTAAAGTCATAAATTAAGTTATGACTGTTACACTGCCCACTCTGTTCACTCTGTGGATTCTGCTGTGCTTCAAGGGCTGAAGCTCTAGGAGAGGCTGAGTTTGTGAATGATGCAGTCTGTCGTAACCTCTTTGGAGAGACCTCCAAACATTTAATTAGGCTGCTACTCATACTTATTTCCTCTAAGTGTCAGCTTCCCCTTCTGCAAACGGGCTAGAGCAGAACCGATCCGTGGTTTCTGCGGGGCTTAATGAGGACGGTGCGCCGGGGGCTAGGCGCCTCAGTCCTCGGCTCGTGTGCGCCCTCAGTGAGATCCACTCCAGGATACGGGGTCACGGGTCAGGTAACTGGAGAAAAGACGGGACACATCACACAACAGCAGTCCTACAAAAAGGGATAACCCTCCATGGATCTTTGGGTGCTCGTCAGGCATGGCAAGTACAGAAGAAAGACCTAAGAACATGAACAACTCACACATTATGTATTCTTATACAGATTTCACTAGTCTCTGAACCAGCATGCGAATTCTGCACCCTCCTCTTCGACTCCCGATATTTTCTCCGTTATCAGGGTTTGTGTAACTCTACCTTGAGGACTCACCTCTGGATGTGATCTGCACTTTTCCAAGGCTTTCCCATATATCTTACTAGGACTGGATGAAGAAAAAAGTTCTTTGAAAATCACGTAGAACAAGATGCCTGAAAGTCAGAGAAAAAGAAGATCAAGTAAAGCAGGGGCGAGACAAACAGTAAGTGAAACAGATATTCAGGGGGTCTTATACTTGCTGTGTTTTCAACCTGTAATGGTGATTCCGATAAGCACCACTATTAAGTAGGTAAAATCTCTTCCAGCTTCTTTAACTGTAAAGAGGAAAGAGCATGGAGTCACATGTGTGCCGGACCCAAGCAGGAACCGTCCGTTTCCAGGGTGGGGCAGACTCGGGGCCCGACGGGTGGGTCTGTGCTCTGAAGCAGCCTTTCTCAAACATCCCTGTGAGTCAGAACCAACTCAAAACCACATCTAACTCAAAGCACATCCAGGAGGGGATGGTAGAGAGAGTGCTATTCTTAGAGACCTAGGACACAGGATCATAGTCCTGGCACCCACCAGTCTTCCTCTGATAAAACCCAGGGATCCCAGAGGAGGGCGGCAGTCCACTGCACACGCAGCCAAGCCGCAGCCCTGCCACAGAGATGGGACTTATGGTAGTACAGGGCACAACATCGGCCACTGCTGCGGAGAATGTGTGGTTTTCCACCTCTACTGAGAAGGGGTGACAGTCCTAGGTTGCAGTAACGTGAAACAGGTCACGACAGTGCCTATGTATAGTCCTGTCCTGTCCTAACATAGTTTTAAGTGGCCCAGACATTTGGGACCTGGGATGGCCAATACAGCAGCAACATGCCACACGTGCTATTTAATTTAAAAATTAATTTAGGTTACCTTAAAATTAAATGAAAACTGAGTTCCTCCACACTAGCAACATTTCAAGCGCTCAACAGGCGCAGGTGGCTAGTGGCTTCCACAGGGGACAGCACACGCCCCGGACGTTCCCACCACTGCACAGTTTTATCTGGACAGTGTTGCTCCGTGTCCTGCAGAACGTGCCACTGCGTCAGAGCCAATAGTACCAGTGGCATGTGTGTTGGGAGGCCTGGTAAGACACGTGTACGCCAGGTGCGGGGATGAGCCCAGCCACGATCCAGGGCCCGTCAATCACCAGTAAAACTTGTGGGAGTACACTGCAGGGCATGGGGCCCCCACCCCCAGTAAAAGACAAACTACTGCGTCCCATCCATCCTCCCCGATGCGAGGTGGGCCCCTCCGGGCTCTGGAGGCAGCGTGCCCATGTGTGGGGATCCTGCTGCCACCATGCACCTTGACCAGGGTCCTGGTCAGACAGGGCTCTGCAGCAGGTCTGCCTGCACTGTGACCTATGCTGCTGCCGCAGCCACGTGGCCGGCCACCTCAGCGCCTCTGACCTCTGTGCACAGGCTGTTCCTTCATGCTGAGCTTTTAATTCGGCTGTATGAATGAAACACTACATTATATTTTTGACATATTCAGCTGATTGCAAAAGCAACTGGTATATACAACTCTATTTTTGTTAAAAAGCACATGCACAGAAATGAGAGAAACCAAATATCAACATAGTCATCTTTGTGTGATATAATCATGGGTGTCTGCATTGCTTCCTTTTTACTTATTTTTTCTTCACATTATTTATGAAATGAAGAAAAAACTAAAAACCAAAATGCTTTTTTAATGTCACTTGTGAAAACTTTGCTGACCTTTCCTGACAAAATGACATTTCACCCTTCCTATTTCATGTTCTTTCCATTACTGCTGGGCCATCGGAAGGGAAGAGCTATTTCGGACATCACCTCTGCAGTATGTCACATGTAACTCAGTAACTGGGCAGACAGCAACCTCTCAAGCTAAGTGTTTACTGAGTTGAACTACGTGAGTTAATCCCTCTGCATTGTGACTCAGTAACTTCTCTTTTCTATTTATTCTAGCCAACTACTCTGGATCATGGTCTCCCCAGTCCCCTTTCTCTGTAGCACTGCTCATCTTTTTCCACTGTCTGTTGCATGCTTCGTGTCCTCTTCCCACTTAAGTGGTAGACTCTTTGTGCTTTAGGATTTTTTTGGCACAGCCATTAGCAACCGTTCAAGTGCTGGGCACAGGCAAGATGAAGTTCACGAAATCCTTGTGCATGGTCCCAAACAGCACTGGCCTGGATATCCGAACACCAGAATTAGGGACATTTTGCATCTAGTTTTCAGTTGCGTGAAACTGGGGAGTGTGCCTCTTACCTTAGAATACTAACGTTTGACAGACTGAGTGCGAGGGGCAAATGGATGAAATAACATCGGGCGACCTACTTGTCTATTTTCAAGTATTAAACGATGGCTCAGTTTTATATAGCTCTCTTCACACCAAAACTAACGGGAAGTTGAGAAAAATTTTCTAGACGTAATTCAACTTTCAAATTTGAGTTCAAATCTAGGAAGGCTATTGCAGGCCTATACTCTCTGATGCCAAACTATGTTTAGCGGTTCTGCCTTTTAATTTGTGTGAATTGACTCGGCATCCTTAGCGCCGCACTTCTATGAAAGCGAACGGGCACCTCTCGTCACACTTGCTGAAAGGCTGGTCCTTACTGGAGAGTTCCCTTTTACCTTTCTGTGCTGTGGAGACGGCGGTCTCCGCCCTCGGACTGTGCACAGACACTTGCTTGCTGCCGTCCTCCTTTGCTCTCTGGAGGCCCCGTCCCTGAGTCCAGACTGTCCTCGGGGAGACTCCAAGGACATATCCAGGCCGCACCGTTTTCCGCTCGTGCAGCCCCCATCTCCATTTGGGTTCGGTCTTCAAGCAAGCTTTGCTAAGTACAAAGTGTGGCAAAAGCAGGCGCTTCCCGGAGGACCTGTGCAGCTTCTCCGTATACTGCACAGCTCGTAGAAAAGAACAAATCATTTTCACAGAAACCCGCTCCACTTAGGGAAGAGGCCAACCGCGACCAGCAAAGCCTCTCGGGCCCCTCCACGCCCAGCCGGACCTGTGATCCAGTGGACACATCCACGCCGGTGAGGCTGCACGGCGTGCTCAACAAAAACGTGAGCTCTGGTAGAGTCTTTATGACGAAGGGTCTCCCGAAAGGAGTTGCTGTCCACCTGCCCTTCTCCTTGGACCTCTCTCTGGTTGAATTAAAGGATTCTGATTACCTACTCAGTTGACATTCACACTGTCCCCGCCATGCCTTTACAAAGTACCCTGGGAAACCCCTAGGAATCCTGGGAATAGTAGTTAGAGTACTTCACTCCTCTCTTGAGTTGCTGTAGCGAGCAGTAGTCTAGGACTATATCTCCCAGAGTGCAATGCTGCCTGCCACACCCCGCTCCGTCCTTTCTCTGTCTCCCAGACGACCCCGCGCGGCCCGCCTACGCATGCGTTGCAAGAAGTTAGTTTTGTCGGGATTCGCGTCGTTGGACCATAGCTCTCTAACTCACCAAAGTCAAATTAGCAATTAAAACCTGCCTGTTCTCATGACCCTTTATAGAGGACTGTGTAAACTGAAAATTCTCTGGTCTGATTGTGGCTCTGCTCTTCTTTATGGGCAAATGACATAACCTTTGCACTTCACTTTCTTCCTAAAAAAAGGCACAGAAAGTAGCGCAAACTACAAGAGTCAGCACGTAGGCTCGAACGACGCAGCCACAATAGCAACGCGGTGTTACAAACGCCGCGCGCTGGGAAATCTCTGGAAACCGCCGGTAGAGCGGACGGAAAGGCACTTCTGCGCACGCGTGTTGGGGAGGGCGCCAGCGTTGGGAGGGCGTGACGGGGGCGGTGCTCCTAACCGTCCTCGGGTCGCACCGCCCACGCGTTCCGGCCGGGTCTCCATGGCGACCGGACGCGGTCGGCTTCTGCGGCAGCACTGGCTCGGCCTCCAGGTCCTGCGCCTGCCCCTCGAGGGCGTCGGCGCGGCCCGGGGGAACGACGGGTTCAGGTGACGGTCCCCCCTCCCCCGCAGCCCTGCCGCCCTTTCCCCTTTCTGTTCATTGGCCCCTCTGTGGCGCGTTGTAGGCGGCTCCTGTCAGTGCGTGAAAGGTCTGGAAGAATGGCGGGAGGAAGTATCTTCAACTTGGAAGCGTGGGGCCACCCCAAGTCAGGGTACAAGTCGAATGTCCCCCAGGAAACGTTCTTTCCTTTCCGTTAAGTCGGTTATAGACACTGTAGAGTCGCGAACGTGGGAAGTTCCCCAACCTCCGAGCGGCGCCTCACGGGAATCCGCCGCGCGAATGAGCTGCATCTGCCCAGACATGTGCGCCTCACCGGTCCCCACCTGCACGTCCCGAAAGGGCACCGCTCCGCAACGCGCCCTCGAAGTCCTTCCTTGTTCTGAAGCCAGGAGTCCCCTTTCGTCTTTTTGTGACCTTCTGACTTGGAGAAGTAGAAACGTTACGATTTTCTGTCCCGCCCACGGTCCGTGAGTGGAGGACGCCGGGCCCTAAGCGGACTCCTCCGGCAGGCGGGTGGGTCCGGGAGCGCCCCCTGCCGGGCAGCACTTTATGCACGTCCGCCTCCAGGCCAAGTCTGCGTCCCTAAGCGAAACTAGAGGGATGCCTCTGGGTGGTCGCCCTGAGGGTCTCAGCTCCTAACCCTGTTCTGCCCGTTTTCCCTCCATTCTCCACTGAAGGGTCGTCCTCTTCCACAGTGAGAGAAGGCAGCTTGGAGGAGTAAAGTGGAGAAGGGGGCACGGGGCAGGGGCAGGAGGCTGCAGCTGCTTCCAGACCATCAGGTTAACGCCCAGGGATGATGGCTCTTTTCCCAACGCCAGTGACCCAGTGTGTCAGAAGTATCCGCGTGCTATCGTGGTACCTTATTAAATCCTTGCGTTTTATCGTGAACGTTCCTAGCTCTGTATCCATTATTTCAGTCCGTTTACCAGGTAGAGGGATAATGCTAAGGACAATTTGCACTTTTGAGGATTATCCTTCTGTTTATGAGTCTTCTTGGTTTACAGATATAGAAAGTCATGGATATTGTGCCTTCTGATACATCAGTGTCTGCACGAAAGCATTAAAAAAGGGTGATGCTACTTACCAGTTCAACTACCTGTCATTTTTTGTTTTCCTGAATCTCCAGGACTACGTCCTGTGTCCACCCCAGGGTTCCAGCATCTCACCCTGGTTTCCGAAGCAGGGCCCTGTCCCTAAGTGTTCTGCTAATAGTTCCTGAGTGAAGCTCTGTAATGCCAGACATATTGTGCCTACCACAGCCTTGTGACAAGTGACATGGTGACAGTGGCTGCAAAGATTCTTTTTCAGTAGGAGAGAAAGACTGGCATTTAAATAGGAGGCTTGAATCTCAAATCATTTTGTCACGATTACTAAAATTAGTCCTTATATACAGCGCTCTGTTAGCGGGCAGCAGGGTCACTTTCAAGTGACGGACCTTCCATCACTTTGTGCGGTGACTGAACTTCCTGGTGCAGTGGTATAGTCAGAGTGCCTGTCACTTTTCCTGGCCTGGGAGCCTGCGTGTCTCCCTGTGATTTGGTGATGTAGACATTCTTTTTGGTAAAGAAAGGTCAGGTGCAAAGAATGATCAATTATGGTCTAAGTAGGCAGTTATTTTGAAGGCGTGAAAGCAGGAAAATCAGATTTCAATAAGGACTCAGATTCCCTTTTTAAACACAAAATGTGAATATATAGATAAATATCATGAACTGTAAGAAATGTAGTAGGAAGCATATCAAGTTGGCTTAATTTATACTTTCTACAAGTTGGTCTAAATTCTTGGTTTAAAAATGAGGCCCAGAAGGTAGATTTAAAAAAAAAAATATTGAACTAATTCAAAGCTGTTGGGCAAAGATCTTTGACACAAAAAAGTGTTTTTGAACCCAACATCCTTGTACCAATCATACCAGCTAAGTGTATGCTTAACTTTGTTGAGAGAAAGGCCTGCGTGAGCACGTGCCTGGACCCTGCTGCCTCGTCAGCTCTGTGGTCCCTAGGCGTGGGCGGGCCGTTGCTTTAGGAGAAGTGGAGATGGGCTTTCAGGGGTCCCGAAGTCTGCTGGTAAGCCAGACGACACAGCGGGACCCTGGAAGACTCTCCGGGGAGGCCCGTTGGGACAGAGGGACTCCGGCGCTCTCAGCCTCCGGCTCACACAGGCCCTGCCCCTGCGGATGCCGTGCCCGCTAACCAGTCCCTGTGCCGTGTCTAGAATTTTTTCCCAGCGGACAGCTTTGAGACAGATGTTCTTGAGTGAAGTCATAGGCAACCTTTTTTCACCTTAGGAGATATTCCTAGAAGTATGTGTGTGCCTCTCAGGGTCTTGCCAGGCGCTTCTGGGTTTGCTTTCCAAGCTGTGTGCAGCTGCTCATGGCCCCGGCCGAGAACGGGCGTCCTCCGCGGCCAGCACTGTTCCTCCCCATGTATTTGGTCTTCGCTAATTTGGTGGGCTGAGACCGACTGATGGAGCGTGTTAATTTACTTTTCTTCAGTTCCCTTGGAGAGGCCTAAGGTCATAGTTTTTATTTCTTTTGGCATCTTTGGACTGAAGAAATACGTAATGGCAAGACACTATTATCAATTTAGTAATGCTTTTAAATGCATTTATTTTTGCTGAACCACAGCAACAATACTTTCACTAAGTAAAAAAGTTGTTAAAAACCTGGTGAGACACATTCCTCAGTCTTCATATGACGTGTGCGGCCCTTCACGCTGGCGGGTCCCCAGGGCGCAGGTGGCGGCTTGAGAGATGCTGCGGTCGGTGGGGGCGCCGCAGACTCTGTTGAATGGGAGTTCTTTCCACTTTAGACCTGGGCATTTGAGACCTTTGTAGACTGAAGTATTTTGTGTTTGAATATGTGACATAGGTCAATGTAAAACTTTGAAGAATAGCGAATCACTTAAGAAATGCTTTTAATCATTTTAAAATGTACCATATAGTACATTTTACCAAATGTACCAAATGAACATACAAAATGTTCGCTTGTATGTGGAATCTAAGAAAACAAATGAGCAAAACAAAAACAGACTCATGGACACAGAGACCAAAAGGATGGTTATGAGATGGGGGGTGGGAGGGTGGACAGACAGGGGGAGGGGAGCACAGGCAATACTACTGTGATCGATTTGCACGGTGACAGAGGGTCACTTGAGTTAGTAGGGTGACCACACTGTAATGCATAAAAATGTCCAATCACTATATTGGACATCTGAAACATAAAACACATATAAATGATACTTAAAAAATTTAAAAAATTGTACATTGTATTGAATAATGTACCCCATGGCCCCCAGTTTTGCCCACCCGGAGCCTCAGGGTGTGGCTTTGTCTGACGGTTGGGCCTGTGCAGATGCAGCTAGTCAAGATGAGGTCATGCTGGAGTGGAGCGGGTCCTCAGTCAGATACGAGTGGAGTCCTCAGAAGAAGGCACACAGAGACACCGCCACACACAGGGCAGAGGGCCCTGTACAAGCGGAGCCAAGGGACACCGAGGATGGCTGGCCACCGCCGGAAGCGGTCAGCAAGGGCTCCTCCCTAGACCTTTGGAGGAAGCGTGGCCCTCCCGACACTGTGGTTTTGGACTTATCTCTGGGACTCGGAGCCAGTAAATTCTGCTGTTCGAAGCCGCCTAGCTCGAGGAACTTCGTTAAGGCAGCCCTGGGAAGAAACCGTGATTTACCTCTGACTACCATGTTAGAGCCGGTCCACCAAGTGGAAGCTTTTCTGCTGTGGAATTCATTATTCAGCTTCCAAAGCACCATTGCCCTACCTTCCAAGTTCCTGGGGTCCCTCCTTGTGCCTCCAGTTATTCCTGATGTCCTGTGTGCGTGACGGTCCAAATATGTCCAGGCAGTCCGCCTGGTGGGAACAACTGACGGTGGTTAAACTTGGTGAGTGAGGTACAGACTCCGAGTGATGGGCGCTGGTGAACTGAGCCTGCGGACAGGTACACTCTGGCTCTCTGCCTCTTCCTAGGGAGCATGCTGGCCAGGAGGTGGGCCAGTAACTAGTGTGTGTGTGGTAAAGAAGCCACCTCCAACCCTTTCCAAGGGGACCAGCCAAGGCAGAGAGGACTCGGTGACTGTGGCTCAGTGACTTCCTGGGGGTGTCAGACCCCACCGCGCTGCCACTGAGGATCACTGCTTTTGAGGGCTGATTTTAATAACAATTATTTTAGATCTTCTGAAAAGGATCAATTGCATAAAATACTATACCCAACTTCATCAAATCTTTATATTGATTGTGAAATTCACTGTTATTTTATGCAGCACTAAGATAAAGAAAGGATGGACAAAGTATATCTCATTGAACACGAGGGGTTAAAGTGTGAAGACATTCGTGGGTGAGTGAGCGGTACTTCTGTGGCTGTGACCGCCAAAGCTAGCATTGGAACCAGCCGCCGCCCCTCGCAGGTCAGCAGAGCCCCGGGTCCTGTTGGCAGTTCTGGCTCACAAATCTAAGTGTTTTCTCTCTGCTGATGGTATTTTTATTAGGTTTTGTTGTTGTATTGTTGAGATTGGACAGTGAGTACATTTTGTCTTTTCCCTTTTTGTCTCCGTCACGTCCGTGTCACTGAGCCTCTCTGATGCCGACAGCCCGTGAGCAGAGGGAGTGTCACACATTAGTGTTAGCACACGGCGGGGGGGGGGGGAGCCCCAGATCCGGGCCACAGGCACCTCCCGGTCCAGCCTGCCCTCCCCTCCTCCCATCTTTGCCGAGTGGAGTTTCACAGGGCACCATCTTTGGAGTCTGTGAACCCCTTGGAAAGTGCTTGGGGAATGGACAGTTCCCCTTCCATCGTGGTAACTTGAATTTTCCATGTTTCCTTTCAGGACGGGGCCAGGTGTCCTGGCTGCTGCATTCTCTACTCCCGGGAAGCAGTGTGCCCTGCGTGAAGGGTCCTGCCCGCGGCGCCCTGGGTGGCTGGACAGGTAAGGGCACAGGTCGTCGGCCACCTCTGCGGGAGGCTCCCGGGGCGCGGCTGTTAGAGACAGTTGCAGCACCACACACGCCACGCTGCTATTTTGAGCTCTCTAACAATAGAATTGTGTAGGAAGAGTGTACAACTCGGGGATTTGATGTGAGTCACCAGCTGTCACCACCATCATTATTAGACTAATTTTATGAAGCTAAACGTCTAAAAGTGATAAGTCAATTTAATTTTCCCCTTTTAAAAAAGTTCTTTAAAGTGATTCAGTTTCCTGTTGAGATAGATCTTTGAAAATGGAGAAAGAAGATTAAAGTATCTTCTTCTAAATGTTCAGGATGTCTCTGGATTTCTTAGCTTTTGGGATTTGGGGAACCCATTGTGCCATGGCAAGACTCTATATTGTGGCCTCAGGAACAGGCAACAAGAGCTGTGGAATCTTTATTTTTTTTATTACAATTTGAAATTGTTGCTGAGATGCCTACGGGTTCACACTGTTTTGAGATTTATGGAGTATCGGCTCCATACTAAGCACGGTGTGGAGTCCCGAAGGCTTGCTATTGTCACAGACCTTTCCCAGTGGAGGACACGAGGCTCGCGTAGTCTGCAAATCGCAAAATTCGGGTTAAAATGTAAGTTGCCTGATTTTAAGTTTTGGGCCGTTAGTACTATTATCATAACTAGCTCAGCTAACAGGGTACAATACTTTTAGTGTGCTTTTAAAAGAAAGGAAAAGCCCAAAATAAGAATGCATTAAGGACATCAATTGAAGCTTTAAACTCTGTACTTTGGGAATAGAATCTGCCCTACAGTAAGCCAACATAAGAACAGAACCAATATTCATTCGGTTACTTCTCTGTACCAGATACTGAGCTTGGAGCCGGGACAGGGACGGTGAGCCGCTTGCGTGTGTTCTCACGAGGCTCACAGTCTAGCAGGGGAGACACTTAAAAAAACTAGTGAGTGATATCCTGGGTCTGTGTTGTCGAGAGTCCAGCGGACACTGTGTTCCAGCACAGTGGGTGGGTGGTAAGGCACACCGTCTCTTTGGAGGTGACGTGTAAGCTGAGAGCTTGATGGAGGTGTGGGAGCGTGACGTGGGCAGTGGGCCAGGACAGGGAGAGGTGGCCCAGATGAGACCTGGGTCCTGGGGAGGTGCTTGGGTGATTTTAAGCACAGAGGTGTGATGTCATTTGATTTTTTAAACTCTCTCGTTTACTTGTTTCCCAGTCTCCCTTCTCTAGAAGGAGGGGCGATGGAGAGACACGGGCCCATGTGACATGACTTATTTAGGAGTTAGGTGTAGGTGGGGAGAGCAGGCGGGAAGTAGGAATTGGAGCCTGCTGAGTGGACAGCTCAGTGGAGGTGCTGCTCGTTGGGGTGGGAAAGCTCTCGGGTTGGGGACAGAGTCTGGCTGAAAGGACAGTGGCTGTGAGCCTAGTCGAGGGTGACGACTCGGGGGCGGGGGGAGTCCCGAGAGCCATGGCATGGAGGTCTCGGGAGAAACGGGGTGAAAGCGAAGGGGCGCAGGAACCAGCTGGAGGAAGCAGGGAGAGGGAAGAGCAGTGAGGCCCCAGAAGCCAGGAGGGGCTGTTGTGTGGTAAGGAGAGGAGAGGCCTACAGCACAGGGCCTGGCCGGGGGTGCTGCTGAGGGCGGGGAGGGGGCAGTGTAGGAGTTGGTTCAGGGGGAGGCCGGCCTGGAAGCAGCAGTGCAGACAGGCTTCGTTTGCTCTTCATTTGCTCTTCGTTTTTCTAGAAGCTTGGCAGTGGGCGGGAACAAAGGAATCATCCCTG
>PVJI01022474.1:0-25164 GCA_004026765.1 Micronycteris hirsuta | reverse complement strand
TTTTTTTTTTTATTTTTATCCTCACTCAAGGACATTTTCTCATCACTTTCAAAGAGAGAGGAAGGGAAGGAGGGGAAAGAAATATCAATGTGAGAAAGAAACATCGACTGGTTGCCTTCTCTTATGCACCCGGACCAGTGACTGGATCAAACCGCAACCTGGGCATGTGCCCTCACAAGAAACCAATCCTTCAACCTTTCTGTCTATGTGACAATGCCCCAACAGAGCCATACCAGCCAGGGCTCTTTCTAGGTTTTTAAATATATCTTCCTCTTTTCTTTTGGAAAAGTCATTTCAGGACAAGCCATGAGTACCTGTAACTATCTTGTTACTTTTTCCACAGAATGACTATTTTTCAATCATCCATACTTAAGGAACAAAAGGTACCTGAACTCGGGTAATCAGAGGTATTACAGTATGGCGCCAAGATCATGGGCTTTGGAGTGAGACAGTTTCTCACCCTTAGCTCTGCAAACTTCAGCAAGGTATTTAAGTTCTCTGAACCATAATTTCCTGGCATATATCAGAGATCATGATCCTATTCTTTTAGGATCATAGGAAAGATTAACTGAGGAAAAATAGACTTAGCACAGCACCTAGCACCCACTGGCTGACTGACAGCAGCCCAGTCTGTATGTATATAACACATATGTGCATTTATAAATGTCTGTGTGTGCATATAAATGTAATCGGCAGTAAAAGGATTCTACCTTCCTCTCTCCCTCCCTCACTTCCTTCTTTTCTGCAACAGATGAAGCTGAACCTATCTGATCTATAAAGAGAAAGGTATTGTGTGAAAGTATTTCCTTTTTCCCTTGAACTATATGCAAGCTCTGCTTTTAAAATCCATAGCTTCTCGAATGTGCTATCTTTGTCCTCCAGGAAGATTCATATATTTTTTTCTTGCTCACATCTGATATTTCTCAATAACTCATTACATTCCATTATGTAAAAAAGATGAAAGAAAGAAAGAAGAAGGAGAATTAAGAATGAAGAAGAAAAAAGGAAAAAGAAGACATTGAGCTTTGACTAGGATGGGGTTAAGAAGCGAGTAAAAAGGATGCCAGGATACAGAATCTAGAAAGCCGTTCCTGAGAGGGATACTAGAGCATAGTGGCCAACTAGACGATGCTGCAGTGAAAGACTCTGAAGGAGACTCTTAAGGGACACCGTTCACATGCTTCCCAAGAAGTGATGCAGCTAGTTATGTGTGAATCATTTAAGTGAGGACACTTGGTAGCCACATAGAGATATTTCTGCCAACTCATCTCATCAATAAAAATGTTTCCCTGGCTTTATGCCAAAGCCTCTTCTGTCATCTGGCCACTGCCTTATGATGGAGACTTCTGATCTGAATCATTGAGCTACTCAATGCAGACATCTCCCACCAATACTGCGGGCTTTTAGATCACAAGACTCCCAACTGAGTTCAGAGAAGAAACTCCTGACTCTGTATTTTGGGACAGAATTGGTCACACTAAGATGCTCTAATTGGACACCCGTTTTAATATATATTTTATGACAGCTGACCTCTATTTGGCTCTATGTGCCAGGCACTGAGCTAATTACCTTACATTCACTGACTTTTCAAGTAAATCTATAGTGTAGGCACTGTACAGTTATCCTTTCTACAGATGACAAAATAAATCCTAACAAGTTCAGTAAACTGTGCTTCTCATGTGTCAGTAAATGATGGAGTCAAAACTCTCTTCCAGGTGCATCTGACCCCAATGTCCATGCTTTTAGCCACTGCAAAGGGATTAAGAGAAACCATTAATCCAGAATGCCCAGAGGGGAGAAGGGACTGAGGTGGGGAGACAGGGCAGTAGGGGAGTAATGCTTCCCTGTTTTGAACTCAAACCATTGAGATAGCTGCCAACAAGGAAGAAAATCCTCTCACATATTATATGTGTGTGGTACAGATGAATGGAACCTTCTTTATGGAGAGTATGACAGAACATGTACTCCCTGACAGTCTCTGGTGTGAGTGGAGGTGCATCCTTTTCAGTTAGTTGATGGTAGGTAGGTCCTGCCTCAGCTTCTGTGTTCTCCAAACCACAGATATATACATCTGGATGATCATGAGATTTTTAAGCAGTGCCTCCTAATAGATTTGAGAATAGAAGAAAATAATCTGCTATCCCAATATATACATATACACACACAAACATGCATGCTTCTCTACCATGGGGAAGGGGTGGGACGCAGGGCTCACCAAATCTGAAAAAGGCTTCTATTTCCCACTACCAAGCTTCTCCAACTTCCACTCCTTCACTGATTCAGGTGGATGAGAGAACAAGGTTCCAGGACCTTCAGGCCACTCTTTTGTAAGTCACGTCTCCGCTGTCTTTCTCACTTTCTTGCAGGTGAAGGTAAACAGAGACAGTCTTCTTGGAGATGAGTCCACATATGAGATCCAAGAGTTCTGTTAGCATTAATTGCCCCTCCTAAAAAAAAAAGAAAAGAAGCTTTGAACTTTTTCTTCCACAGTAAATACATTTTCTTATCTCTACCTTCTTCATAAACTTCACTTTTTCCTTGCTGGTTAGATAACAGTACATCTCTGATGAGGGTAATGACTTCTATTGTAAAGCTATGCAAATGAATTCCAAGTGTGGTGTCAGATGATGAAAGGAAAAATGATGACAATTTTATTCTACTTGTTCTAGAGTAAACATTGGTAAATTAATTATATGATACACCTCCTCTGAATATCTATGAATGGAGGAAGAGTCTCTGATTACTGGTTTTGTCTTTATTTCTATTTGATAAATTACATTTAATTATAGTGTAATTACATAACACCTCTAGCATTAAAAAAACAAACCATATAATAAGATATAATTTCTAAGAACAGCATAAATTCTAATGACTGTAAATAAAGAGACCACATGATAACTCCATGAGTTCATCAGAACAGTTTGATTTATATACTTTTTAAAAGATTGCTTTGCATAATATGGAACTATTTAAAGTGTCAATTCCAGAATTCTTCATGAAAAAGGAATGGAAGAATTCCACTTATATGCAAATGCATTTTATAATAGATAAAATCTGCCCACTACATGAAGCCTTACAAATTAAAAAAAATTACTCATCAAATTCTACTTTAATTGAAGCAACTACTAATTAAATCAAGTGCTTAACTAGTTAATCACAATTAAATAGTAAATTTCAAGGTCTCACCAGTTGACATTTATTCACAAAATGCTAGGACTCTCTCTTTCATCCCCTCAAACACTCCATGATTTCCTACCTTTCACATCCAAGTCAGCAAGGTAAGATATCCAGAAACCATTTAAGGCAAGGTTCACTTATCCAAGAATATTTCAATTTGTCTTTTTGATCAAAATACAAAAAAATAAAAATAAAAAACAGTGACTGCTATTCAGAACTCACAAATTCTATAATATGTCAACAAAGAGCAGACATGGCTGTTGGTGGTAACAGTATTGACTCCAAATCTTGCTACCAAAATTATAGGTGAAAAGGAAAAGGGGAAAAGCATCTTGCTGCCTTCCACCTAACTGCTAAACTATGTTCTTCCTCCATCTTCTCTAATTAGAAGTACAGAAAACATTTGTTCTATGCCACAATAACATTTAAGGTCCAATGATGAAACTTCCAGAATGCATAAGAAATTGTATTTTTTTTAGAAAGTCTTAGCATAAGATGTCTAACATTGTTTTTTTTTTATCACTTTCTAATTCCTCCTTGAAAGTTACCTCTAAAAAAGCATGTACACTATATTTTCTCCCTTTAATTCTAAGGTGACCAGAGATTCTGTAATGAAAATAATATTTAAAGTGATGGTGGCAGAGTGAAAGGAAGCCGCACTAACCTCCTCACAGGACCAATCTGGAATTACAACTAATTTGTGGAGAAATCACCTGGAACAAACAACTGAATAATAGCAACTGAGAAGCCTTATAACCATGGAAAAACAGAAGAATCAGCTTCAGCACAACCTGATTAGTAAGGAGTGTGGTGGAGACATGAGGGGCCTAGCTGGGCACCCACAGAAAGCAGCTAAAATGCCTGAGGGATATTTAAGTGGCCAATTGAATGTCCCTGAGTGCAGTGTAAACCCTAAGCTGGGATCCAAGCCTAGAGCACTAGAGCCCAAAAAGCACATAGATAACATCAGCTGTGAAAAGCAACAGGGTTGCTCTCTGAAAGACAGACAGCTTGAGATGCAAAGAGCTGTTTAAAGGGGCAATGCATAAATTTTCATTTGCAGCCACTTACCCTGGGCTCTGACAAAGGGGGAAGGGCACAGCATACTAGAGATGCTTGAGGAAAGCCTGAGGACAGAGGTTTTGGGGAGAGAACTGAGAGAGTAGCCACCAGGATCCCGGTACCAAGCCACCATCCCCCATACAGCAGCAGACATCTTACGCAGGCAGACCACGCTCCTCCTAGTGGCAGCAGCCTTAGGGGAAACAATAGCCCCAAGCCCAGGAGGGATACTGCCCCACCCTGTGGTGCTCAAGCCTGACTGCTGAATGCAGAGTGACTATACTTACATATGAAGGAGTCAATCACAGATACTAGATCCCTGGAAGACTCCAACAGGCTGCCCGAGTTCAGATGGGGTCACCACCTCACATCACCAGAGGCGGATTCAGAAATAAAAAACAGCAGTAAATACAATATGCTACTGAGGCGAAATCCACTGTTGTTTCTCCATGATTTGCAATATTTACTTTCCTGCATAGGTTTTTAACATTCATTTCTTGTCTAGCAAGTTTAGGTATATAAGTCACTAGAATTTATACTGTAGTTTATTTCTATCCTTTCTACAGTAGTCTTAATCTCTTTACACCCTTATTAACACTGGTTCATTTGCTGTTGATAGTGGATTTCGAGTGGAAATTATTTTTGCGGGTGTGGGCTTTTCCTGAGCTTTGTGGTTTTCTTCTCGTAGCACATGCACAACAACATCATACAAGATGTGGTGGGTGGACCACATTAGTCAACCAGCTGGAGAAAAGAGACCACCAAAGAAAGACCCAACAACAATCAAAGCCCAATTTCACACAGAGAGCCATAATAAATAGCGTAAAGTTCATCGTAAGAGCATCAAGTTAAGGAGATCAAAGAGACTGCACCAATGAACCACACAGGTCTCCTATAATAGAAGTTGACACAACAAAGACACGGAGTCAGAACAGATCAATTTAAGAAGCAGAAGCAAACAAGAAGAGTCTCCCCTAAAATGGGAAGACTCAGAAATAACCCCCAAACAAAAGAAAGGAGGAATCCCCAGAAAGAGTGCTAAATGAAATAGAAGCAAGTAAACTATCACATATTGAGTTCAAAATAATGGTTATAAGGGCTTCCAGACATGATGGAGGTGTAGGCAGACACACTTTGCTTCCTCATACAACCAAAAGAAGTACAACAACAAATTTAAAAACAAAAAACAAACAGAACTGACAGAAAATCAAACTGTGTGGAAGTCCAACAAACAAGGAGTTAAAGAAGAAACATTCATCCAGACCAGTAGGAGGGGCAGAGACTGGCAGCCAGGCCGAGAGGACTCGCAGCAAGGTGGCAGCTGGAGGACCACAGTAGGCAAAGTGGCTGCTAGCAGAGCAGGTGAGGTGGCAGCTTATGGACTGGGTGGTCCCACATTCACATGCAGATAAACTGGGAGGAACAACTGGGGAGCGAGACGGACCATGCAACCCAGGGTTCCAGCACAAGGAAATGAAGCCTCAAAGCTTCTGACTGAACACACCTGTGGGGGTTGAGGTGGTAGTGGGAGAAACTTCCAGCCTCACAGGAGAGTTCACTGGAGAGACTTACAGGGTCCTTGAATGTACACAAACCTGCCCACCCAGGAATCAACACCAGAAGGAACCAATTGGCTTGTGGGTAGTGGGGTAAGTGACTGAAAACTGGCAGAGAGCAGAGCAAGAGGCATTGTTCCCTCTTGGACCCCTCCCCCACATACAGTGCCATAACACAGCAAAGTCAGTTGCCCCAACCTGGTGAACACCTAAGGCTCCGCCCCTTACTATGTAACAGGTGTGTCAAGACAAAAAAAAAATGGCCCAAATGAAAGAACAGATCAAAGCTCCAGAAAAAAATATAACTAAATGACAGAGAGATAGCCAACCTATCAGACGCAGAGTTCAAAACACTGGTAATCAGGATGCTCACAGAATTGGTTGAATATGGTTGCAAATTTGAGGAAAAAATGAAGGCTATGAAAAGTGAAATAAAGGAAAATGTACAGGGCACCAACAGTGACAGAAAGGAAACTGGAACTCAAATCAGTGATTTGGAGCAGAAGGAAGAAAGAAACATTCAACCAGAACAGAATGAAGAAACAAGAATTCAAAAAAAATGAGGAGGTGCTGAGGAACCTCAGGGACAACTTTAAACATTCCAACATCTGAATCATAGGGGTGCCAGAAGAAGAGGAAGAGCAAAAACTCGAAAACTTATTTGAATGAATAATGAAGAAGAACTTCCCCAATCTGGCAAAGGAAATAGACTTGCAGGAAGTCCAGGAAGCCCAGAGAGTCCCAAAGAATTTGGACCCAAGGAAGCACACACAAAGTCATCTCATAATTACATTAGCCAAGACTAAAGGTAAGGAGAGAATCTTAAAAGCAGCAAGAGAGAAAGAGACAGTTACCTACAAAGGAATTACCATAAGACTACCAGCTGATTTCTCAAAAGAAACCCTGCGGGCAAGAAGGGGCTAGAAAAAAGTATTCAAAGACATTAAAGGCAAGGACCTACATCCAAAATTAGTCTATCCAGCAGAGATATCATTTAGAATGGAAGGACAAATAAAGTGCTTCCCAGATAAGGTCAAGTTAAAGGAGTTCATCACCACCAAGCCCACATTATATGAAATGTTAAAGGGACTTATCTAAGAAAAAGAAGATAAAAAGCATGAACAGTAAAATGACAACAAACTATCAGCTATTAACAGCTGAGCCTAAAAAAAAAAACCTAAGCAACTAGAACAGGAACAGAATCACAGAAATGAAGATCACATGGAGGGTTATCAGCAGGGAAGTGGGAGGGGGGGAGAGATGAGGAAAAGGTACAGAGAATAAGTAGCATAAATGGTAGATAGAAAACAGACAGGGGGGTTAAGAATAGTATAGGGTAGGTGGACTTCCGGCAAGATGGAGACGTAGGTAGACACAACCTCCTCACACAACCAAAAGGAAAAACAGCAATTTAAATAAACAAAAATAGCCAGATCTGACAGAAAATCGAATTGAGTGGAAGTCCGACAACCAAGGAGTTAAAGAAGGAACATTCATCCAGACTGGTAAGCGGAGCAGAGCTGGGCGGAGAGCCCACAGCAAGACGGCGGTTTGTGGAGCACTACTGGCAGCTCTGCAGCTGCTGGGAGAGACCGGCGGCAGACGTGCCTGACCAGAACACGGCCAGCACCTGGCCCACCCGGACCCAGTGGGGCCGAGATTGGTGGACCGGGCGGGTCCTCATTCGCATGCAGATAAACTGGGAGAGAAAGCTGGGGAGCGGAGCAGACCAAACAGCAACCCACCAACTTGGGGAAATAAAACCTCAAACCAACAATTGAAAACACCTGTGGGGATTGAGGCGGCAGTGGAAGGAGCTCCCGGCCTCACAGGAGAGTTCGTTGGGGAGACCCACCTGCTAACCCCGGAGCCAGCAAAGAAGGACCCAACTTGCTTGTGGGTAGCTGGGGAAGTGCGGGGAACAGAGCAAGCGCCATTGTTCGCTCAGGCCCTGCCCCCACAGACAGCATCACAACACAACAACGTGAGTTACCCCACCCTGGTGAACACCTAAGACTCTGCCCCTTAAAGTAACTGGCACACTGAGAAAAAAAATGGCCCAAATGAAAGAACACATCAAAGCTCCAGAAAAAATACAACTAAGCGACAAAGAGATAGCCAACCTATCAGATGCACAGTTCAAAACACTGGTAATCAGGATGCTCACAGGAATGGAAGAAAAATGGTCACAATTTCTTGAAAAAGTGAAAGATAATACAAAGGAAATGAGAGGAAATCTGCAGGGAACCAATAGGGATGAGAAGGAAACTGGGACTCAAATCAACAGAGTGGACCAGCAGAAAGAAAAAAACGTCCAACTAGAAAAGAATGAAGAAACAAGAATTCAAAAAACTGAGGAGAGGCTTAGGAACCACCAGGACATCTTTAAACATCCCAACATCCAAGTCATAGGGGTGCCAGAAGGAGAAGAGGGAGACCAAGGGATTGAAAACTTATTTGAACAAATAATGGAGAACTTCCCCAAGCTGGTAAAGGAAATAGAAGTTGGACCCAAAGAGGAACACATCAAGACACATCGTAATTACATTACCCAAGATTAAAAATAAGGAGAGAATCCTAGAAGCAGCAGGAGAAAAGGAGACAGTTACCTACAAAGGAATTCCCATAAGACTGTCAGCTGATTTCTCAGAAGAGACCTTACAGGCAAAGTCGTGAAAAGCAAGGACCTATATCCAAGAATACTCTATCCAGCAAAGTTTTCATTTAGAATGGAAGGGCAGATAAAGTGCTTCTCAGATAAGGTCAAGTTAAAGGAGTTCATCATCACCCAGCCTTTATTGTATGAAATGTTAAAGGGATTTATATAAGGTGGGGGGTATCAACAGGGGAGTAGTAGGGGGAGAGAGGGGGGAAAGGGGCAGAGAATAAATAGCATAAATGGTAGGTAGAAAACAGACGGGGAAGTTAAGAATAGTATAGGAAATGTAAAAGCCAAAGAACTTATGTGTATGATCTATGGACAAAAACTAAAGGGTGGGGAATGGGGGTGGTATGGGGGCGGAAGGGAAGAAAGGGGGGAAAATGGGACAACTGTAATAGCATAATCAATAAAATATATATTTTTAAAAAAGAATAGTATAGGGTAGAAGCCAAAGAACTTATATGTATGACCCACGGACATGAACTAAAGAGGGGGAGTGTGAGTGGGAGGGGGTATGCAGGATGTAGGGGAATAAAGGAGGGGAAATGGGACAACTGTAATAGCATAATCAATAAAATATATTTATTTAAAAAATAAAGGTTATAAGGAAGCTCAATGAGCACAGCGAGAATTACCAAATCTACAGGAAAGCTACAAGGAACTTACTGTGAACTATAACAGCATAAAAAAGGATACAGAAACAGTCAATAAGACCGAGAGGAAATGAAGACTACAATTTCTGATTGAAAAACACAGTAGCAGAAATCAAAAGTAGCCTAAATGAAGCACATGATCAAATCAAGAAGCTGGAGAAAGGTAGAAAAAAAATTCCCAGAAGAGCAAGAAAAGGAAAAAGATGCAAAAAGAATGAAGAGGTGTTAAGGGAACTTCAGGACAACATGAAACGTAATAATATCTGTATATCAGGGATACAGAAGGAGAAGGACAAGAGCAAACAATAGAAAATCAGTTTGAAAAAACAATGATAGAAAACGTCCCTAATTTGATTAAAGGTCACACAAGTCCAGGAAGAATGAGAGTCCCAATCAAGATGAACCCAAAGAGGCCCACCCCAAGACATATCATAATTAAATGGCAAAATTCAAAGACAAAGAGGGAATCATAAAGGCAGCACAGGAGAAACAGGAAATAACATACAATGGAGCTCTGATAAGGCTAGCAGCAGACTTCTCAAAAGAAACACAACAAACCAGAAGGGAATGGCAAAAACTATTCCAAGTAATGAAAAGCAAAGGCTTGCAACCAAGATGACTCTACCCAGCAAGGCTCTCACTTAAAATGAAAAGTGAAATTAGGAGATTCCCAGACAAAAGAAAGCTAAAACAATACACTTCCAGTGAAGATGGTGGTGAGGTAGGTGGGGGCGGAGACTAGTTTTCCCTGTGCCTAGCTGGAACACCTAACTGATCTTCTGAGGAACAGAGTGAAAAGCCAATGGAATCCCAGCTTATATGAAGTTTGGAGGCCCAAAATTGTAGAAGACATTGAAAAACAGATGGTGAGGAGATTGTGTTGGGACAGTAAGATCCCTGGGATCTGCGCAGGGACTTAGGCTGCTGTGGTCCCCCACCAGGTGCCTGCCACAGGATACTGAGAGGAGAGTTAGATCACCAGCTCCCTCCCCTACCAGAGTAGGGAGGGCAGCCCAGCACCAGGAGGAACCTGGATGCTTGAAATCTCTGAGGAAAATAGAGATGAAGTGGGAGACACACAGAGATGGTATACACTCCCTGTGACTGTGGAGACTGGCTAGGTCATTACCAGAGAAATTGGGGAGCTGGGAGACACCTGGAGAAGGGAAAAGAGTTGGGCCATGTAGGACCCTGACCTGGATAGTCTCCAGTCTGGTTAGGAAGTTAGGCTCTGTGAAAAGCTGGGCACTTGTTAAGACTAGCAGGCTTAAACAAGAGGCTCTTAAAAAAAAAAAAAAAAAAGGCTCACAGCTGCTTAGGAACTCTCTCGCAGCAGCTGGTTCTCCCCAAGGGTGATTTGAGCTGTGTGCCCACGCTTGGCTTGGGCCACTCGCCCAACTGTGGATTACAGCCATGCACCCACACTTGACTTGGGCAGCTTGCCAGGCAGCTGATTGACCCTGCTGGCCCAGAGGCTGATTCCAGCTTCTTGCCTGCGCCGGACTCGGGCTCCTCACCCAGCAGCTGAATTGCACCACTAGCCTGGAGGCTGACTGGCAATGCTAGCCCTGTGGCTGATTCTGGCTACTGGTGGCACCACTCGACCCGAGGCTGATTTGAGCCATGCACCAAAGCTTGACTGGCACTGCTCACTCACAGGCTGACGGCACCACATGACCAGAGGCTAACTGGCACTGCTTGCCCAGTGGTGGGCTCCAGAAACAGTGCACTCGAAAGGAGGAGGCACACCACACAGACCTCAGCGCAACTGGTGAATTAAAGGCCCAGACCTGGTGCAGATGGACAGTGGGGGACCAGCAGTTCACAGAGAACCTGGGCTGGAGTCTGGGCAAATGTGAATATGCAGCCCAGACCTGACCCCCATCCTTGCAAAACATAGGAAGGGAGAAAAGCAAAGCCCAGCACCCCTCTTCCTGTTGCATCCAGGAAGACCAGCAGAACTTGCTCAGTGGGTTTAAAGTCAGCATTAGGCTTATTTTTTTTTCCTTCCTCTCTCTTTTTTTTCTTTTTTTTTCTTCCCCCAAGTGAAACAATTAAGTAATGGAGTTGTGAAAGATCCAGAGACGGACCCAAATGGGGAGCACAAGGCTAACTCCCAAAAATGAGAAATTGAGACAAATTTCACTTTGCTATCCCATAGACCTGGCATTTTATTGTTTATTTGCACTATTATTATTTTTTCATTGTTTTCACTTCTTTTATTTTATTAGTATTTTTATTTCTCTTCTTTTTGTTTAGTTTTCTTTGTTTTATTTCTCTATTTAATTGCATTGTTTGACTGGTTTTCCTTATTCTCTCTTTGTTGTATCTTAATTTTCCTTATTTCACTTCACTTGTGTTCCAATAACACACTATTCTTGATCATGTACTATTCTTGCTATCTAAATCATATATTTCTTGTCACATTTTTGTTCTTCCAGTGCTATTGCAAATAATTGTTATTATGTATAATTGTTATTCTGTATAATTGTAAATACTACACAGGAACCCTCCAAGATCTTAGCCCACTTGACTTTATTCCTGAGCTTTATTATCGTTGTGGTTAAATCTATTCTCTCTCATACTATGCCTACTTTCTATCCTTTACTCTAACTATATCTCATTATCTAACTTTGGACAAGTGCTCTGTTTTCTGGAATCAGCTCACAATCCTCCTCCCCTCTAACAAGAGCTTTACCTCTCTTTCACCTTTTACAGAAAGTGGCTAGTTGGGTGAAATACCACAGTTAACATTTTACTTATCCAAATAATCTCCAATCTCTTCTCTACTTGTTGGTACTTTATTTTTTTTTAAGATTTTATTTATTTTTAGAGAGAGGGGAAGGGAGGGAGACAGAGAGGGAGAGAAACAGCAATGTATGGTTGCCTCTCACATGGACCTCACTGGGGGGAACTGGCCTGCAACCCAGGTATGTGCCCTGATTGGGAATCAAACCGGTGACCCTTTGGATCCCAGCCCACGCTCAATCTACTGAGCTACGCCAGCTAGGGCTCTACTTGTTGGTACTTTAAATCCCATAGGATACTCTCCTGCTGTCTGAATCCATTTTGCTTACCCCCTGCCACTGATCACATACAAAAATAAGTGGGAGTTGCAAACATCAGTATACTTGCTGGTGGAGAGAACCCACCAACAAAAGAACCACCAAAAGGCACAAACCCAAGTACAACAAGAGAGTCCAAACAAACAGAAGAAAGGACAAACCTAGAGCATCCAGACAAGGAAATCAAAAAGACCACACCACTGAATCCCACAGAATTCCTACCGTAGAAGTTCACCCTTCAAACACAGCTAGCAAAGCAAAACATCAGGAAGCACAGAAACAAACAAAAAGAGTCACTGAAAATAGGGAGACAAAAAAAGAACATGCAATGAAAAGGAATGGAAGACTCCCCACAAAAAGAGCTAAATTAAATGGAGATAAGCAAACTATCAGATATAGAATTCAAAATAATGTTTATAAAGATGCTCAAGAAACTCACAGACAACTACAAGGAACTTAGTGAGAACTACAACAGTATGAAAAACGAAATGGAAACTATAAACAAAAACCAGGAAGAAATGAACAATAAAATCTCAGAAATAAAATATACACTAGGAGGAATTACAAATAGGCTGGATGAAGCAGAGGACCGAATTAGTGAGCTGGAGGATAAAGTAGAAAGAAGCACCCAGGTAGAGCAGCTGCACGAAAAAAAGACTCAAAAAATATGAGGATAGCTTAAGTGAACTCCAAGATAACATGAACTGCAACAACATTTGAATCACAGGAATACCAGAAGGAGAAGAAAAAGAACAAGAACAAGGGATAGAGACCCTGTTTGAAAAAATAATGACAGACAACTTTCCGAACCTGGAGAGGGAATAAAACATGCAAGTGCAGGAAACACAGAGAGTCCCAATCAAGATGAACCCAAAGAGGCCAACTACAAGACATATCATAATTAAAATGCCATGTATTAAAGACAAAGAACTTAAAAGCAGCAAGGGAGAAACAAGAAGTAACATACAAAGGGACTCCAATAAGGCTAGCAGCTGACTTCTCAACAGAAACACTACAATCCAGGAGAGAATGGCAAGAGATATACGAAGTAATGAAAAGCAAAGGCCTACAACTCAGGCTCTACCCAGCAAGGCTCTCAATTAAAATGGAAGGTGAAATAAGGATTTTCCCAGAAAAAAGAAGGCTGAAAGAATACATCTCCACTAAACCAGGCCTACAAAATTTACTAGAGGGACTATTATAAGAAGCAAAAGGAAAGGAGTTAAAGAGAGGAACACAGGTATAAAGGGGTAAAAATGAACAAATACCTATCAACAATAACCTTAAATGTTAATGTATTAAATGTTCCAATCAAAAGACATACACTAGCTGAATGGATAAGAAAACATGACCAACAAATACGCTGCCTACAAGAGACCCACCTCAGAACAAAAGACCTACAAAGACTGAAAGTGAAGGGCTGAAAACAAATTTTCCAAGCAAATGGTCAGGAAAAAAAAAGCCACGGTAGAAATAATCATATCAGACAAAATAGACTTCAAAACAAGGGCCATAAGTGGAGACCTACAAGGACACTTCATAATACTCAAGGGAAGAATCCACCAAGAAGACATAAACATTATAAACATATATGAACCCAACAAAGGAGCACCCAAATACACAAGGAAAATCTTGGAGGACTTCAAGAAAGATATCGACAACAACATAATTACAGTCAGGGATTTCAACACCCCACTGTCAAAAATGGACAGATCTTCCAAACAAAATGTCAACAAAGATATTGTGGCATTGAAAAATGTCCTGGATCAAAAGGATTTAACTGATCTATATAGAGCCTTTCATCCCCCCAAAACAAAATATACATTTTTTTCAAATGCACATGGAACATTTTCAAAGATAGACCACAGATAGGCACAAAAATAAGCCTAACAAATTCAAGAAAATTGAAATCACATCAAACATTTTCTCTGACCACAAGGGACTGAAAGTAGAAAGCAACCTCAAGGAAAAAACTTAAAAACACTCAAATTCATGGAGATTGAATAGCATACTATTAAACAATGAATGGGTCAAGAATGAGATCAAGGAAGAAATAAAAAAATTTCTGGAAACAAATAAAAATGAATGCAAAACAATCCAAAACTTATGGGACAGAGCAAAGTGTCGAGAGAGAGAGAAGTTCATAAAAATTCAGGCCTACCTAAAAAAGATAGAAACATGTCAAATAAAAAACCTAACCCTGAACCTACAAGAACTGAAGGAACAACAACAAAGACAGCCCAGAGCAAGTAGAAGGGAGGAAATAAAGAAGATCAGAGAAGAACTAAATGACATAGAGACTAAAAGCACAATTCTAAGGATCAGTAAATCTAGGAGCAAGTTATCTGAAAATATAAACAAAATCGACCAACCTTTAAGAAGACTCAGCAAGAAAAGAATAGGGAAGACACAAATAAACACAATCAGAAATGAAAGAGGAGAGATTACAACTGATACCACAGAAATACAGTGATCCCTAACCTATTGCAGGAGTTATGTTCCAGAGAACCTCACGATAGGTGAAAATCCGCAAAGCAGCGGTGTTATATTTATTTTATTATTTATATATATTTTAAGGCTTTATAAACCCTTCCCCCACTCCTATAAACTTTTACCACTCTCTTATTAACCTTCCCTACACTCTTATAAACACTTCATATGCTCTTAAACATTTTCTACACTCTTAAACCTACGTAATTTTAACAACATATAAAATTCTATATGGATTCTCACCAGTGAAGTATACTAAAACTTGAATGATAAAGATCATGAATTATGTAGCTGTGCAGTACTGATGGCGATGAAGGTGATGATGATGAGATGAATGTACTGTACAGCCAAGAAGAGCATTACAGCTCTTCTGAAGGCACCACTTCATCAGGCGCTTCATCAGGTGGTACAGTATCTTTACCCTGGGCTGTAATTTCTATTTCCACTAAAGGCGTACGCATAACTGATCTCTTCGTCCGAGTGATGAACACAGTTTTGGGGAGTTGCTGGTGCTGCTTTTTCTTCTGAGTGAGAAGGTTTTTATAAACTGACATGCCACTTTCAATTGTATTTACGAAGTGCAACGAACAAAGCATCTGGGGATCATGTTGGCCTAACACACGATCTTCAGCCACTCGCTGAAGTTCTTTGCCCATTATGACCATGGCTGCAAGATGATCGTGTGTTAGGCTAACCTCCTCCTCTTCTCCAACGCATAGTTCATCTTGCCCCTCATCCTCTTCTTCACTTGCTGACTTCATCATCTCCGCCAGGTCTTTGTCCATCAACAGTTGTGAGTGGACATCCACAGAGGCAGCTTCTCCATGCAGAGAAATGCTTTTGAGTCCAAAGCATCTCTGAAATTTGTCAAACCAGCCCTTGCTGGCACTGAACGGGGTTGGTCTGGTGAAAGAAGCACTCGACAGTCCTGCTTCTGCATCGTCATCCTCATCTTTCATCCTTGTCACCATCATGAATGTCTGTACTTTCCGCAAAGCTATCATAAAATTTCTTGGCCTTCATCCTGATGGTGTTGGTATCCAGTGAGATATTCTTATTCCTGCAGTCGTTTATCCACAGGGCCAGTGCAGACTCCATCCTCACAATGACCTTATTGCGGGAAGTGACCACCCTCTTTGCAGTCTTGTTAAAAGTCATTGTTGCTGTAGACCTAATATTCTTCTCATCTTTCTTTATGTAGTGAACAGTAGATTTATTGATCCCATAATGGCGGCCTACAGCCATGTAGCTTTTGCCTCCCTTTAACATGTCGAGAAATTCCACCTTCTCTTTGATGGTAAGCATATTCCTCTGGCGCTTAGGTTCACTGCCAGAAGCCTTAGAAGGCGCAGAACATTTGGGTGGCATCATAGGGCTGGAAATAAATTCAAACTTTTATGAAAATTTCACAAAAACACAACATTGCAGAGCAACACCACATGCAGCAATCAGATGTCAATGTGAAGTGGACAAGGAGAGACGCTGAACGTATGGACACAGTGCGGAAAAGCAAACATACTGATGCTATGATCACTGAGCCAATCAGTGCCCAGTATATAGAACACAGTGCTGTGGTGGGTCACCTTCCATTCCATCAGCCAATAGTGTGCTGTGTACAATCTCACGTTGGCAAACTTGCGCAAGCAGTAGTGGAGTACTGCATTTCTACTGTGTACAGTATGGTATTCATCCATTGATAAAATACATACTGTATTTTATTTCAATTTAATATTCCTTTAATGTTTGAATTAACATTTTTTATATTTTTATATTGTTTTACATTTTTAGGCAAAAATAATTAAAATCATAAATATTATATAAATACCTATATACCGCAAAATCCTGTGATACAGTGAAAACTCCGTGATACAGAATTAGATATACTTTTTTTTAAAAACCCACGATACAGTGAAGCTGCAATAAGTGAACTGCAATATAGTGAGGGACAACTATACAGAAGATTATAAGACATTACTATGAAGAACTATATGCCAAGAAATTTGAGAACCTAGATGAAATGGACAAATTTCTATAAAAACATAATCTTCCAAAACTGAATGAAGAAGCAGCAGAAAACCTGAAGAGACCAATAACAGCTGACAATATTGAAGCAGTAATCAAAAAACTCCTGACTCACAAAAGCCCTGGACTCTACAGTTTCACAGGAGACTTTTACAAAGTATTTAAGGAGGAGCTAACCCCTGTCCTTCCCAGACTATTTCAAAAAATCCAAGAAGATGCAAGACTCCCAAACTCTTTTTATGAAGCCAGCATCATCCTAATCCCAAAACCAGATAAAGACACAACAAATAAAGAAAACATCAGATTAATATCATTGATAAACATAGATGCTAAAATCCTCAACAAAATATTGGCAACCCACATCCAGAATACAGTAAAAAGACCATACACCACCATCAAGTGGGAGTCATCCCAGGGATGCAAGAATGGTACAATATTTGCAAATCAATAAATGTAATACATCACACAAACAAAAGGAAAGACAAAAATCACATAATCATATCAATAGGTATGGAAAAAGCATTTGATAAGGTACAGCACCCATTTATGATAAAAACACTCAGCAAAGTGGGACTAGAGGGAGCATTCCTCAACATAATAAAGGCTATACATGAGAAACCTACAGATAGCATCATGCTCAATGGGCAAAAACTGAAAGCTTTCCCCCTAAGATCAGAACCAAGACAAGGATGTCCACTTTCACCACTTCTATTCAACACAGTATTGGAAAGCTTTAGTCCTAACCACTGTGATCAGACAAGAAAAATAAATAAAAGGCACCCAAATTGGAAATGAACAAGTAAAACTGTCATTGTTTGCAGATAACATAATAGTATATATAGAAAACTCTGATTCAGGAAGATGGCAGCGAGATAGGTAGGAGCGGAGTCCACTCCCCCTGAGCATAGGTGAAACACCTAGCTGATCTTCTGAGACACAGAGCGAACAGCCAACAGTACCCCAGCATATATGAAGATTGAAGACCAAAATTGTACAGGTCATAGAAAAATCAGCAGATAAGGAGAGACATTCAGGACAAAAAAGTTCCCTGGGTCCAGCGTGGGGACTAGGGCAGTGGCAGCCTCAGGCCCGGTGTCAGCCTGGTCTTCTGCAGGGTTTTGGGGAAAGAGTCAGGTCAATGGCTCCCTCCTCTACCAAATACCGTTGGGACAACACCAGGAGAGACCTGGTTGCTTGAATCGGCAGGGAGGTGAAAAGGACGAAGTGGCAAACACACGGGGGCTGTGAGCACCCACGGAGACTGTGTGCTCCGGCTGGGGAGAGTTGAGAGTTGGGCCTGGCCAGGCCCTGACACGGATGCTCCCTGGCCTGGTTGGAAAATTGGGCTGAGGGAGAGTCCAGGCCCTTGCATGGAGTGGTAGGCTTGAACAGGAGAAATTTTAAAAAAGTAAAGAAAGAGACACAAGGCAACTAGCTCTTTGGGGAACTCTGCTGCAGCAGTCGATCAGGCTCTTTCCCTACCCAGCCTCCAGACACCCCTGGTGGCTAGGAGGGTCCCATGTTCACAACTGCAGCTCCAGGGAGAGTGCGCACCAGAGGAACTGGGGAGAGTGCGTGCCAAGGAAGACTCTGGGCACAAGCCCACAGTGGGGATGGTGCACACCCACTGAGAGGCCTCTGGCCAATTGTCCTGCCACAACACAGGCCCGTATCTGAGCACACCTGACCCCTGTGCCCCCAAGGAAACAGCAGAGGAGGTCTGCACCAGCATCCACAGTAGTAGCCAGGCAACCATGGGCAGAACCCCTGCCCAGCAATCAGGGAGTCAGCAATCCCCAGAAAGACTTAACACACTGAGGAAACTGAACTAGCCTGAAGGGGCACTGAGAGCCCCAAGCATCTAGGACAACAAAGAGTGAGAAGGGGGGTTGTGAATTGCCGCTAAATGGTACACCTCAAGGACAGCTCCGCTGGTGAACTATAGACCTAGGCTGGACACAGAGGAGTGCTAGGGGGCTGGGCCAGAGGCAGGTCCAGAGCCCCTGGGGAGGGGAGAGAAGAGAAACAAATTCCTCCCTCAGCCTGCTGCAGACAGGAAGTCCAGCACAACTGGTTTAGCCAGTTTGAAGGCAGCAGGAGGTTTGTTGTTGTTGTTGTTGTTGTTGTTGCTGTTGTTAGGTTTTTTTTTTGGGGGGGGTGCAATTCTATTTTTTAATAATTCCCACAAGTGAGACAATAAGACCAGAAACTGTGAAAAGACCAGAGTTGGACCCAAACAGAGGTCACCCCAACAGCTGAGACAATGAGACAAATTTCACTTTGCTGCTCCAGAGGACTTGCAAGATATTGTATATTTGTATTATTATTATTTTTTCATTATTCCTACATCTTTCATTTTACTAGTATTTTTGTATTTCTCTTCTTTCTGTTTAGTCTTCTTCATTTGACTGGTTGAATTGCATTGTTTGGCTGGTTTCCCTTATCCTCTCATTCATAGTGTATTTTTAACTTACTATTTTTCACTTCACTTCTGTTCCATTAACACACCACTCTAGGTCCTATACTTCCTAATCTTGTTTTCCAGATCACATAGAGTCTGTCATATGATTGTTGCTCCATCCGCATTGTAAATAATTGCTATTCTATACAATTGTAAATATTACACAGCATCCCCACCCCTCCCAGGTCATAGCCCACTCCACTGTTTCCTGAACTTTACTACTGTTGTGGTTAACTCTATTCTCTCACGCACTACACCTATTTTCTGTCCTTTACTTTCACTTTACCTCATAATCTGACCTCCCAGAAGCTGACTGCTTTCTACAACCAACTCACAATCACCCCCCTCAACAAGAGTCTTACCTACTTCCCACCCTTTCTTAAAAGTGACTAGTCAGGTGAAATATCCCAGTTAACACTATACATATCCAAAGGATCTCCTATCTCTTCTCTAAGGGTTGGTAAATTAAATATCATAGAATACACTCCTGCTGTCTTAAACCATTTTGCCTTCTCCCTCCAACTGATCATAAAAAAGTGTAGGTGGAAGCTATGAACATCAGGATACCTGCTGGAAGAGAAAACCCACCAACAAAGGAACCATGGACAGATAACAACAGAAAAAGGTGAAGGGGGGAGTAGAAGCCACACTAACCACAAACCAGGACTGACCTGGAAATACAACCAACTGGTGGAAAAACTATCCACAACAAACAACTGAACAAGAGTGAGAGAGAAGCCTCAAAACCTTGTTCACACAGAAGAATCAGCTTCAACACAACCTGTCCACACCTGCAAAACAGAACACAAGGTGTGGTGGATGGAGTGACCCTCAGTAAACCAGCTGGAGGTAAGGACCCACCAAATAAAGACCCAACAACAATCAAAACCCGAAGACGTACAGAGGGCAAACATAAATGACAGTCTAAGACCAGAGAGCTCAGGAGATTAAGGAGATTACACTACTGAATCTCACAGTTATTCTACCATAGAAGTTCATACCATAAACCCAGAGAGTCAAACAGATCAATTTAAGAAACAGAGGCTAACAAGAGTCTCACAGACAATTGGAAGACAAAGAAACAATCCCCAAATGAAATAAAAAGAGGAAGCCCCAGTTAGAATGATAAATGAAACAGAGGCAATTAAACTATAAGATATTGAGTTCAAAGCACTGATTGCCAGGAAGCTCAATAAGCTCGATGAGCTCATAGAGAATTACCAGAAACTACAGGGAAACTACAATGAACTCACTGCAAACTATATCAACATGGAAAAGGAAATAGAAACTATCCACAAGGGCCAGGAGGAAATGAAGAATACAATTTCTGAACTGAAGAGCACAGTAAAAGGAATGAAAAGCAGGCTCGATGAAGCAGAGGATCGGATCGGTGAGATGGAAGACAAGGTGGAAAAAAACACCCAGAAAAAGCAAGAAAGGGAAAAGAGACTCAGAAAAAATGAAGAGGGATTAAGGGAAATGCAGGACAATATGAAACATAATAATATTCATATAATAGGGATACCAGAAGGAGAAGAACAAGGGATAGAAAACCTAGTTGGAAAAATAATAATGGAAAACTTCGCTAATCTGATGACAGAAAAAGTCACACAAATCCAGGAAACACAGAGAGTCCCAATCAAGAGGAACCCAAAGAGGCCCACTTCAAGACACATTATGATTAAAATGGCAAAATTCCAAGACAAAGAGAGAATCTTAAAGGCAGCAAGGGAGAAACAGGAAGTAACATACAAGGGAACCCTGATAAAGTTAGCAGCTGACTTCTCAATGGAAATGCTCCAAGCCAGAAAAGAATGGCAAGAAATATTCCAATCAATGAGAACCAGAGGCTTGCAATCCAGGCTACTCTACCCAGCAAAGCTCTCAGTCAAGATAGAAGGCCAAATAAGGAGCTTCCCAGACAAAAGAAGTCTAAAAGAATACACCTCCACCAAACCAGCTCTGCAAGAGATGTTAAAGGAACTACTTTAAGGAAAGGAAGGAAAAGAGAGAGAGAGAGACAGACAGACAGACAGACACAAGTACAAAAAATGGCAATGAATAAGTTCCTATCAATAACAACCTTAAACATAAATGGATTAAATGCTCCAATCAAAAGACATAGAATAGCTGAATGGATAAGAAAGCATGACCCACACATATGCTGCTTACAAGAGACCCACCTCAGGACAAAAGACCTACACAGACTGAAAGTGAAGGACTGAAAACAAATTTTCCAAGAAAATTGACAGGAAAAAAGAGCCGGGGTAGCAATACTCACATCAGACAAAATAGACTTCAGAACAAAGGGCCATAAAGAGAGACCCTGAAGGACATTTCATAATACTAAAGGGAAGAATCCACCAAGAAGACATAAACATTGTAAATATATATGCACCCAACATAGAAGCACCCAAATACATAAAGAAAATCCTGGAAGACTTGAAGAAAGCTATTGATAGCAACACAATTATAGTAGGGGATTTTAATACCCCACTGTCAAAAATGGACATATCTTCCAAACTAAATATCAAAAAAGATATTGTGGTATTGAACAATGCCCTAGAAGAAATGGACTTAACTGATAAATATAAAGCCTTTCACCCAAAAGAAGCTAAATACACATTCTTTTCAAATGCACATGGAACATTTTCAAAAATAGATCATATGATAGGACACAAAACAAGCCTCAAAAAATTCAAGAAAATTGAAATCATGTCAAGTATTTTCTCTGACCACAAGGGACCGAAATTAGAAGCCAACACAAAGGAAAAAAAAAACCCACTCAAAATCATAGAGATTGAATAGCATGCTATTAAACAATGAATGGGTCAAGATGAGATTAGGGAAAAAATCAAAAAGTTTCTCAAAAAAAATGAAAATGAACTCACAACAGCCCAAAACTTATGGGATACAGCGAAGGCAATCCTGAGAGGGAAGTTAATAGCAATACAGGCCTACCTAAAAAAGATAGAAACATTTCAAACAAACAACCTAACCCTATGCCTACAAGAATTCAAGGAACAACAGCAAAGACAGCCCAGAGCAAGTAGAAGGAAGGAAATAACCAAGTTCAGAGCAGAATTAAATGACATAGAGACTAAAACCACAATTCTAAGGATCAATAAATCCAGGAGCTGGTTCTTTGAAAAGATAAACAAAATCGACAAGATTTTAAGTAGGCTCATCAAGAAAAAAAAGGGAGAGAACCCAAATAAATACAATCAGAAATGAAAGAGGAGAGATTACAACTGACGCCACAGAAACACAAAGGATTGTAAGAAACTACTACAAAGAACTCTATGCCAAGAAATTTGAAAACCTAGGAGAAATGGACAAATCTTTAGAAAAATATAATTTCCAAAACTGAATGAAGAAGAAGCAGAAAGCCTGAACAAACCAATAACAGCAGATGAAATTGAAGCAGTAGTCAAAAAACTCCCAACACAAAAAAGCCCTGGACGAGATGGTTTCACAGGAGAATTCTACAAAGCATTTAAGGAAGAGCTAACCCCTATCCTTCCCAGGTTATTCCAAAAAATTCAAAATGATGGAAGACTCCCAAACTCTTTTTATGAAGCCAGCATCATCCTAATCCCAAAACCAGATAAAGACACAACAAAGAAAGAAAACTTCAGGCCAACATTCCTGATGAACCTAGACACTAAAATCCTCAACAAAATAATGGCAAACTGCATCGAGCAATACATTGAAAAGATCATATGCCATGGCAAGGTAGGATTCATCACAGGGATGCAAGGATGGTACAATATTCACAAATCAATAAACATAATACATCACATAAACAAGAGCAAAGACAAAAATCACATGATCATATCAATGGATGCGGAAAAAGCATTTGATAAGGTACAGCACCCATTTATGATAAAAACACTCAGCAAAGTAGGAATAGAGGGAGCATTCCTCAACATAATAAAGGCTATATATGACAGACCTACAGCCAACATCATACTCAATAGGCAAAAACTAAAATCTTTCCCACTAAGATCAGGAACAAGACAAAGTTGTCCACTATCACCACTACTATTCAATATAGCATTGGAAGTTTTAGCTACAGCAATCAGATAAGAAGAGGAAATAAAAGGCATCCAAATTGGAAAGGAGGAGACCAAACTGTCGCTGTTTGCCAATGATATGGTAGTGTACATAGAAAATCCTATAGACTCTGCCAAAAAACTACTTGACCTAATAATGAATTTGGAAAAATAGCAGGATACAAAGTCAATACCCAGAAATCAAAAGCATTTTTGTATATAAACAATAAAACATCAGAAGCAGAAATCAGGGAAAAAATCCCATTTGATACAGCAACAAAAAAAAATAAAATACCTAGGAATAAACCTAACCAAGGTGGTAAAAGACCTGTACTCAGAAAACTACAAAACACTGAAGAAAGAAATCATGGAAGACACAAACAAATGGAAACATATACCATGCTCATGGATTGGAAGAATCAACATCATCAAAATGTCCATAATACCCAAAGCAAGTTATAGATTCAATGCAATCCCTATCAAAGTACCAATGGCATGTTTCACAGATATAGAACAAACACTTCCAAAATTTATATGGAACTGTAAATGACCCCGAATATCAGCTGCAATTTTGAGAAAGAAGAGCAAAGTAGGAGGGATCACAGTATCTGATAGAAAACTGTATTACAAGGCTGCTGTAATCAAAACAGCCTGGTACTGGCATAAAAATAGACAAATTCACCAATGGAACAGAATAGAGAGCCCAGAAATAAACCCAAGTCTCTACAGCCAATTAATTTTTGATAAAGGGAGCAGCAGCATAAAATGGAGTAAAAATAGCCTCTTCAACAAATGGTTTTGGGAAATCCAGACAGTTACACACAAAAAAATGAAACTCGAGCACCAGTTTACACCATACACAAAAATAAATTCAAGGTGGATAAAAGACTTAAATATAAGTTGTGACACCATAAAAGTCGTAGAAGAAAACATCGGTAGGAAAATCTCAGACATTCCCTGCAGCAACATCTTTACTGATATGTCCCCTAGAGCAAGGGACATAAAGGAAAGAATAAACAAAGGGACTTCATTAAAACAAAAACTTCTTCATGGCTAAAGAAAACAGTATAAAATAAAAAGAGAACCACCTGCATGGGAAAATGTATTTGCCAATGATACCTCAAGACAAGGCTTTGATCTTCAAAATATATAAAGAACTCGTACAACTCCACTCCAAGAAGACAAAAAACCCAATTAAAAAATGGGCAAAAGACACTTCTCCAAGAAGGACATACAGAGGGCCCAGAGACATATGAAAAGATGCTCATCATCACTAGCCAACAGAGAGATGAAAATTAAAACCACAGTGAGATACCACCTCACACCAGTCAGAATGGCCATCATAAACAAATCAACAAACAAGTGTTGGAGAGGATGCAGAGAAAAGGGAACCCTACTGTACTGTTGGTGGGAATGCAGACTGGTGCAGCCACTGTGAAAAACAGTATGGAACCTCCTCAGAAAACTAAATATGGAACTTCCTTTTGACCCAGCAATTCCACTGCTGATATTATACCCTAAGAGCCCAGAAACATCAATCCAAAAGAACCTATGTACTCCAATGTTCATAACAGCACAATTCGCAATAGCCAAGTGCTGGAAACAACCTAAGTGCCCATCTACAAATGAGTGGATCAAGAAACTATGGTACATTTACACAATGGAATTCTACACAGCAGAGAGAAAGAAGGAGATTATACCCTTTGAGACAGCATGGATGGAACTGGAGAACATTATGCTAAGCGAAATAAGCCAGGCAGTGAGGGACAAATACCATATGATCTCACCTTTAACTGGAACATAATCAACAAGATAAAAAAGCAAGCAAAATATAACCAGAGACATTGAAATTAAGAACAATCTAACAATAGCCAGAGGGGAGGGGAGAAGGGATTGTGGAGAGAAGGGTTTTCAGGAACTACTACAAAGAACACATGGACAAAACCAAGGGGGAGGGTGGA
>PVJI01022473.1:0-25210 GCA_004026765.1 Micronycteris hirsuta | reverse complement strand
ACTTGGGTCATTTCCAGTTTGAGACAATTTCGAATATAGTTGCCATAAATATTTGCATGAAGGCATTCATGGGAACATTAGTTTTCATATCTCTTAGATAAATACCTAAGAATGCAATTGCTAGGTCAAATAGTAGTATATGTTCAACATTATAAGAAACTGTTAAACTGTTTCCAAAGTGGTTGTACCATTTTGCATTCCCACTGGCAGTGTATGAGAGTTCCAATTCCTCCACATTCTTTTTTTTTTTTTAAAGGTTTTATTTTTATTTATTTTTAGAGAGAGGGGAAGGGAGGGAGAAAGAGAGGGAGAGAAACAGCAATGTGTGGTTGCCTCTCACATGGCCCTCACGGGGACCTGGCCTGCAACCCAGGCATGTGCCCTGACTGGGTACCGAACTGGGACCCCTTGGTTCCCAGCCCACACTCAATCCACTGAGCTACACCAGCCAGGGCAATTCCTCCACATTCTTGACAACTCTTGGTATTGTCAGTTTTTCTGATTTTAGCCATTCTAGTAGGTGTTGAGTAGCATTTTCTTGTTGTTTTAATTTGTATTTCCCTGATGACAGTAATGTTGAGCATCTTTTCATGTGCTCAACTGTGTGTGTGTGCTAAAAGGAATTTTACTGGGTGTCAGGGGTTCAGATGAGATCCAGGAGGATATCATCCTCTGTGATGCTGGGCTGCTGGGGTGCCCAGTCCCCTACTCCGGAACATCTGAGCTGGCAGTGGAGCCGGCAGGGGAAGCTCTGTAGGCTAGGACTGAGTGGGTGGTAGGTGCAGGAGAAAGAGCCCCAGATGGGGCTGCCCCCAGCCCTGGTGTCCTGGGGCAGCAATGCAGCGGCCCTGGTGGCTGGAGGTGGTAGAGATAAGCCTGCAGGGAGGGTACTCTGGTCGGGGCAGTGGTAGGTTGAAGAGGAGGCTCCACAGTTGGGTGCCAGCCCCAGGGTTCTGGGGCTGAAGGACAGGTCCAGTAGGAGAAGGACTGACAGCTGCTTCAGAAGGGCCTTGAACTGTGCCTGGCGGTGTCTGGGCAGCACCCTGGGGCTCTGGCTGCCCTGCAACCACAGAGGTCCCCACTACGCCCTGAGGCTCATGCCATGGTGGGCAGAGCTGGGGAAGATTCTGTAAGGGCCTTGCCTGGTCCTCCAGAATGGGGCCTTGGCATGGAGGGGCGGGGGGGGGGAGTGTGCTTGCTGCTCCAGCTCCTGCTGCTGAACCTGCTAATAGTTGGTGATAATCTGTCTGACAGATACATTGATGAAGACATTCTGGTGGAAGGGGACGAGGCCCGTGAAGATCTCCTTGGAGGAGTACAGCAGCATAAGTGGGCGCCCCTCACAGGGACCTTGTAGCAGACATGCACGTAACCCAAAATGCAGTAGAGGACTTTGAGGGACTCGATGCTGAAATGAAATTGGACAATCCTTGAGTTCTGGGACAAAGGGCCCAGCATGGTCAGCCACTGCTGGAGGATGAGCTGCAGGGTCAGCTTCTGGGGCCACTACTCTGTTTTCAGGTTCTTACTGTGATTAACTAGACCTAGCAAGGCAGTGACCATGTGAGCTCCCACTTGTTATCCACCACATGTGGGTGTGGGACCTGCCCTTCTGTGTCTTCACCCTCCTTCCAGTCTCAATGTAGCTTCTTTAAATTCCTAGTTGTAGAACTTCTATTCAGCTAGATTTCAGCCAGTTCTGAACTGTAGTTCAGTTGTAATTTTGATGTGGTTGTGGGAGGAGGCAAGCACAGCCTTTGCTTACACTGCCATCTTGACTGGAAGTCCCCATGTGTTGAATTTTTAATGTTGCATCCTTTCCTGCCCTCTCTCAGTTGGCTACATTGTTTTACTTAGCTCTCTAAATGTGCTTTAGTAATGATTTAGAAATAATTAACCATTTAATTGGCAAAAACAGAAATGAAAACTACTGAATAACTTCTAGTGTAGAGAATTCTAACTAACAAAATGAGTCAACACAACATTCACAAAGTATATCCAAGATTCACGGTTAGCATAAGATGATTAATGAGATTGGTAAAGAGTATGTCTTTATACTGAAGACACGTATGTTCTTTTTCACCCTTATGAATCTGTTCTAATTAAGAATCTGTATGCCCTGTAATCATTTGGGAAGTGTTCTCTTTTAAAATGTGGGTGTAATATGATACATCTACCTCAGGAAGTCCATATAATTTAAGTCTCTAGGGCATGCATAGGCCTGAAGTTTAACAAACAAAATCTACTTAGAAACAAGTTTGTTAAGCACGGAAATACTTCCTCTGAAACTGCCAGGAACTCTGAATATCATTAGGGTCTGCCAAGGCACCTGGATAGGAATAAGAGCCATTTGAGTATGAATCCATCTCCTGTCCAATGCCAAAACTCTCATAGACCTGTTCATGCATAAAATATGCCTTCATGCTTCTAATAGCTTCAGGATAAAGTTCCTGTGCTGAAGAAATAAATGAAACAAGGCAACTACTTCAGGAGGCTTTAGAAGACAGGGGAAGTGAAGACCTTAGTACAAAAGACTCAACTGTAGAATATTATTCTTTTTAAAAAATCATTAAAAGATTCTATATGGCAAGGATAGTAACAAATGGTATTGCGGTGCCCTGTGACATGTTAATAAAAGTAGTAATTATAGTAACTCTCCTTTATTGCATGTCTACAGTATTATGCCACACACTGTGATAGGTACTCGAAATAAATGAGCTCATTTAGTGCCACAGCTACTCCAAGAGTAAGTACTATTTCTGTCCCTGTTTTATGGATGAAGAAACTAAGACCAAAAAGGTTAAGTAACTTGTCCAAGTTCCCAGCGATGATCTGTAGTCAAGTGGAAGCAGGCATACTCTATGACATCAGAGGACAGCTGCTGTCCAGAAGCTGTTATGTGGCTCCTCTAACCAGCTGATGACCAGCCTGACCTGTAGAGCTTTTCAAAGTTTCCAGGTCCTGGTCCCAGGGTTCTTGTTCAGTGGGCCTGGACCCTGCACTGCTTTTGTAGCTTCCCCAGGCAACCTGAGCGTGAGCTGGGTTACGAACGTCAGGTCCATTCCCACTGTTTCTGGTCCCTTGTTGCTGGTTCCAACACACCCTGCAGAGAGATCGCAGACTTTCTGGGGGGGTTATTAAGTTCCTCCTCATGGTGATGAGAGGTTAAGTCAACACATATTCCAGGTCTTAGACATGCAATTTGTCAGAGGCGGGTTTCTATTTGTTTTAAAGATTTGAAATGCAATGAGTAAAAGTCAGGATTTATATTTTATTTATATATTTCTCACACCTGAGCTCATCATCCATTAAAATTTATTTTAATTGTTACCCATATTATACATCTGTATTTATTCCTTCAGTAGGATGTGTAACCTCATTATTATTATTGGGTCTCTCCCAAGTGCTGGTGATAACCAAATTTGTATTTCTACTCCAGACCTTGAACTCCTAGCCTAAATATCAACTGGTATATTGGATGTTTCTTCCTGGAAAAGCCTCTCATTGAACATGTCTGAAACTGATCTCCACATACCACACCCCAGCCAAACCTGTTGCTGGTCCCACATTCCCTTTCTTGGCGATGGGCCTCACTCACTACCCACTCAGTAATGCAAGCCAGGCGCTGGGAGCCACTTGAACTCTACTCTCTCTGCCACTTCCCACCACCCTACGGTCACCCGCTTTCCTCTCTCATGACCTCCCCTTCTTGCTGCCTTGAATTTGGATCAGTTCAAGTCCTCACCACCTCTTGCCTGGACAGGGCAGTGTCTCCCAGCTTTCTATCTCTGGGCTACGCTGCTGCCAGAGCTCTGCTTTCTGTTCCTTTTCTTTCTTTCTGTTGGAGAAAGTGTATACTTTTGGATCCAAGCCTAACTTTTCTTTAAATTGTGGTACGTCAAATACGTAGCTGAAAAAAATAGAATATAACAAACAGCTGTGTTTTGAATACCAGTTTTATGAAAATCTTAACCTTGTCATATTTGCAATTTTATTTTTTAATCAAGTTATATAGGTAGAGATATTTTAGCCCACCTTGACTAGCCTGCCCCACATCCCAACACACTCTAATGAATTTGCTATTAAGCTCATGTAGGTTTCATGCTTTCTCGAGATATTTATAAATTGATTAAAAAAAAACCCAAAAAACTTCAGTCCTGGCTGGTGTGGCTCAGTGGATCGAGTGCTGGCCTGTGAACCAAAGGGTCACCAGTTGGGTTCCCAGTCAGGGCACATGCCTGGGTTGCAGGCCAGGTCCCCAGTGAGGGGCCATGCAAGAGGCAACCACACATTGATGTTTCTCTCCATCTTTCTCCCTCCCTTCCCCTGTCTAAAAATAAAATAAATAAAGTCTTAAAAAAAAAAAAAAAACACTTCAAGCATAGCTTTGCAGGTTTTTAAACGTTACCAAAATGACATCATACTGTATGTACTCTGCAACTGCTCTCTTCACTCAATTTTATTTTTCTTCCTGTTGAAACATGTTGCCCTAATTCATTTGTTTTAACTACCATGTGGTATTCCATTAGGTGACTATACCACAAATTATTTATTTAGTTCCCGTTGAAGGATGCTTAGGATTTTTCGCTAATGCAAAAAGTGCACCATTACTCTCTTTGAGCAGATGTCTGAGTTTCTCTAGGCTATATTCTCAGGAGTGGCATTACTTTCCGGTCCCCTGAGCCAGGGAGACGGTTTCCTGCCTCCCTTTTTCTAATCTGCGCTGCTGCCAGAGTAATTTTTCTGAAGTGCAAAGCTGATCCTGTCACTCCCTTGCCTAAGTCCCTTTGATGGAACAAACCTGCCTTTTCTCGGTCAGACATTCAGGGCCCCTGCGCTCTGCCCCTGCCCCCTTCACCTGCCTTCACTCCCTTAGAACTGCTCCCTGCTCCCCACAGGCTGGGTGCACGTCCAACCCCCTGGCACATCCTTCTCTCTTTCTGGGACCACCATGCAATCTCCCCACCCCCTCCACTGTTCCCAGCAAGAAACACCAATTTTTCAGGGTCTCCTACTCACTGAAACATTTTCTCACCTGCCAGAGGTCACCACTTTGAATCCCACCCAGCTTCGATACTTACTAACTTGGGCAAATTTGAACCCTCTCTGAGCTCAGTGTTCTCATCTGCAAAACGAAGATAATAATGACACCTACCTCATCTGCCTGCCGTGAGGGTTAAATTTGATTATTGATATTGACTTTGATGATTAAATTTGACCTTTGATTTATAGCACTTCAAATAGTGCTTGCCAATAAATGTTAGCTCCGCTTCATTCATCTATTAAAGTATGTTACTGGAGGCCTGGCTGGTGTAGCTCAGTGGATTGAGCGCAGGCTGGGAACCAAAAGGTCCCGGTTCGATTCCCAGTCAGGGCACATGCCTGGGTTGCAGGCCAGGTCCCCAGTGAGGGCCATGTGAGAGGCAACCATACATTGCTCTTTCTCTCTCCCTTCTCCTCTCTCTAAAAATAAATAAATAAAATCTTAAAAAAAAAAAGAAAAGTATGTTACTGGAATTATTTCTCTTTGTTGCTGTTAGTTATTTCTTTACATAGTTCCCTAACTCTACTAACCATCTGAGAACATGTCCAATTCACCCTTATAATCACCAGCACAGGGTCTGACATAGAAAAGGCATATAGTAAATATTGAGTGAATAAATCAATGATATTTGGGTTCTCAGAACTGCTAGTTTAAACAAAAAGATCCAATCCCTTGTCATAGACGGTATCATATTTCCACACAAAAATGCAAATTCTAATGACCTAATTTTCATTTCCCTTTCCTATCAGGGCTGTCTTACAATAACTTCCTGCCTCATTTCTCTAGGTTGGTAATGATTTATGCAAGTTAGCCAGGAAATAGTATTAAAATATAACTTATTTTGCCACTTCACTGTTACCTAAGGAAAGGATTTACTTAAAACAAAGGCCCTAAGCACCATTGTTCACTTGATTTTCTTGCTTACTTACAATCTTATGGAGGCATGAATTAGTACTGAGAATGTCGATGAAAAGGCAGGGACAAATTCTGAAATCTGAAGATCTACGAATGTAGATTCTTCAGTCAAAATTGCAAATAAAAATGCTTCTGCCCTGGAAGAGGGAGTGATTGGAAATGAGAGGGAGGGAGGGGGACAACATCCTTTACTTTAGCCTTCTTTCGTCTGTCTCCATCTTTTTTAGCTCTTGGAAACACGGAGCAAACCTCAGGACGGCACGGCAGGGCTCCTCCAACACTGTGCTGTCAGCCCCTGCCGCTGCCTCCCTGCAGGCAGTGGCCCGATGTGCCCCTCCCCCACTGCACCCCACCCCACCCCACCCCACCCCTGCCGGCCTGCTGGCCACAAGCCTCCTCCACTCCCACCCCCAGCAGCATTCCTGCCTCAGAGACAGCTCTCCCAAAGCAAATTGCCCCTCTGCCTTCTGAAATTCAAATTTGATGGACTGTTCTATATTTTTATTTGCTAAAGCCAGTAACTCTAAACAGAGACCTCTTAATTCCAGGCATAGTAAATCCTACCTATACCCAGGGTGGCCACAGTACTGAATCTGTCATGATCTTCCCACTCCCTTTGGTTAAGGATTGGGCTGATAATGGTTTATTACCCAGTTACGATTCTTGACATGAAGGGGAAATCTATTGAAAAGAAAAATCTTGCCCTGGCTGGTGTAGCTCAGTGGCTTGAGTGCGGGCTGCAAACCAAAGGGTTGCCGGTTCGATTCCCAGTCAGAGCACATGCCTGGGTGGCAGGCGAGGTCCCCAATGAGAGGCCATTTGAGAGGCAACCACACATTGATGTTTCTCTCCCTTTCTCCCTCCCTTCCCTTCTGTCTAAAAATAAATAAATAAATAATCTTTGGGGGAAAAAAAAAAAGAAAAATCTTACAGGCAAGCCCTATACCTTACCCTCTTCTTCCTGCCTTGAAAACAAAAATCAGAGACACGACAGTTATCTTTTCACCAAGAGGCAGCAAACATACGGAAAAAGAATGACCTAGTCTAGAGGTCTTCAGAGAATCGTCTGAGGACCCTTGTGGTTCCCTCATGCCCTTTCAGGGGTTCTCACCGTCATCCGTTTTCCAGCTCTCATCTACGTGAGGCCAGATTTCCTCCATATACTTCAACCAAGTGCCCATGGCCCCACAGACTGACTGCAGAAAGAACCGAGTTCTTCATGAAGCCAGACATAAAAGGTTTGCAAAACAATGCCCATCTTCTCACTGATTTCCTTTTTTGTTTTGAAAGTACAGTTATTTTTCACAAAAATATGTTAATATGTAATGGGCTTATGATTATTTTCAAATCAACTAATAATTTTTTAATTCATAAGTTCTCCAATATGGTAAATATCAATCAATAGAAACCACATAAACAAAACCTCTCTGGGGATCCTCAATAATTTTTAAGCCTATAAAGAGGCTGTAGGCCCAAAAGTCTGAGGTCCACTGACCCGGACAACGGTCCTGATGACCTGAGCTGCTCAGCTGCCCTTGGCACGACTGGCCTCCGGAGTTCTTGTAATGAAAGCAGTGACTAACCCGTTTGCCTCCTGGCAGCCGATCACGGCCTCAGATGATTTCTGAGCTAATTCAACAATGAGTAGTCATTAATGAGGCACTTTTTAAAACCAATCAATTGAAAAGATAGTCTTAATCACCTGTGGGTATTGACTAGTAATAAAATGAAGTAAAAAAATGACAAGGCCATAACTATGTGAAATATGATTTACAGAAAGAGCAAGACAAACTGAAATCTTTCAAAGACACAAAAGGGTGACTTTGGAAATTTGCCTCGTGATGTTCACTGATAGCCTCCTTATCTCTAGAGAGATATCTTTAAAATAAATATTGAGTACTCATATTAAATATATGGAATTAAGTACAGAATAACTGAGAACAGAGTATGTCTTCTATAGTTCCTACCTAAAGAATGTACCTTGAAGGCTTTTAAGACCTTATTTACGTTCTTTGATCTTGAAGCTTCTTCATTACAGATAGTATCATTGGGCTCTTTTTTCCTTTTGCTTTTCTGACCTCCTTATTTCTGGCACATAATTACCTTATTCTTATAACACACCTGTGTCTTTTCTTACGCTATTACCTTTTACACCTGCACCATTGAGCATCCATTCATACAGAATTAGCAATGAGTCTTAAGTGTTACCCTGGTTATATGAAATATTTTTAATCCTTCCTCATTTTAAGAACAAAGGCATAACTTCCTGTCACTGCTACAACAGTGAGGAATAAAGCAAATGTCTTAGTGCACTTTTAGATAGCAGCATTAAAACTAAAAAAGATATAAAGCTGGTCCTGATTTTGATGGAAATTGCTCATTAGGGTATTTGGGCATAGAGAGAAGATAAAAAGGACTGCATTCAGAGCTGCTATACTTTAAAAAACCACGTAACAGTACGAATTTTGCCTTAGCTCATTAAACTGATAAAAGCAGCCCTCATTGAATGTTTTTTAAAATTATCTGTTTGTGCCCTGGCTGGTGTAGCTCAGTGGAATGAGCGCGGGCTGGGAACCAGAGGGTCCCGGTACAATTCCCAGTCAGGGCACATGCCTGGGTTGCGGGCTGAGTCCCCAGTGAGGACCATGTGAGAAGCAACCGCACATTGCTGTTTCTCTCCCTCTCTGTCTCCCTCCCTTCCCCTCTCTCTAAAAATAAATAAATAAAATCTAAAAAAAAAAAAAAAATTATCTGTTCTGGAAGGAGCATACAACTATCTCATTCAAATCCTATAGATGCTCACAGGTAAAATGTAGCAAATCTGGCATTATATGAAAAATTGTTAACCAGCTTCATCTACTGAGAGCCCCATAGTTTTCATGGCCTAGTTTAAAATGAAAAATCAATTGTTGTCTTCACTTTGCATTCTAAAATAATTATCATTGCCCTGGCTGGTGTGGCTCAGTGGATTCAGCACCGGCCTGAGAACCAAAGGGTAGAAGGTTCGATTTCCAGTCAGGGCACATGCCTGGGTTTCAGGTCAAGGCCCCAGTAGGAGGTGCGTAAGAGGCAACCACACATTGACATTTCTCTTTCTCTCCCCTTCCCCTCTTTCTAAAAATAAATAATCTTTAAAAAATAATAATAATAAAATAATTATCATAGACATTCATACATCTTCCCATATACTAATAAGAAACCTTGGGAAAGCTCGTCTTCTTTAAAGCTTTAACCTTTTTTTATTGTGGTAAAAAAAACACAAAATGTGCTATCTTAACCATTTTTAAATGTATAGTTTGCTAGTGTGAAGTACATCGATGTTGTGCAACCAGTCTCCAGAATTTCATCTTGCAGAACTGAAACTCAAAGCTCATTGAAGAGTAGCTCTGCCTTTTCCCCTTCTCCCAAGCTGCTGGCAAGCACCATCTTCTTTTTATGAGTCTGGCTATTCTAGATACCGCATATAAGTGAAACTATACGTTAATGTTTTGCTATTGGCATATTTCACTTAGCGACTGTACTCCAAGGTTCACCCATGTGGTAGCATGTGTCAGAATTTCCTCACTTTTTGAAATCCTACCTTTTGTGACAGCATGGATGGGCCTGGAGATTATGCCAAATGAAATAAGCCTGTCAGAGGAAGACAAGTACCATACGATCTCACTTATATGTGGAATCTAATGAACAAAATAGACGGGTGAACAAATAGAAGCAGCGGCAGGAACACATGGAACAGACTGACAGCTACCAGAGGGGAGGGGAAGGGGGGACTGGATGGAAGAAGGTGAAGGGTTTAGCTAAAGAACATACATGCACGACACATAGACACAGACAACAGTGCAGTGATGGCCAGAGGGAAGGGGGACAGGGGCTGGGCGGAGGTGGGCAAAGAAGGGGAAATGGGGACATCTGTAATAGTGTCACCAATAAAAATAAAGAAAAAGAATTTCCGGTGCTTGTTGGCCATTTGTACAACTTCTTTGGTGTAATGTAATTTCTTAGATACACATTTTCTAATTATTGACCCTCAATAATAATAATGTGACATAATCTATTAGCAAGAAATGAGTACCTTCTATATGCCTAATACACCATATGTATGCCAGCTAAGGTAGCTGAGGCGACAATGGAAAGGAAGTTTCTCAAGTGGAGGGAGTAAGATGGGAATCTTCCAGGCAGCTGAGATTGAAAGTTGTTGTCTTCCTGAAACACTTCCAGCTGCCACAGCACTTGCAGAAAGCAACTGATGGCCATCCTTCTGGGGCAGGCGTTTCCTGGCAGCTGCAGCAAGGACTTCACAGAATTAGAGTCACATATATTATAACAAGAGTCATAAAAACACCGTCCTGGGATACTCTGTACTTTAAATTTGCACTCTGAGCAATTTCAGACAGGGAAACAAAGGATTCCTTGCAATGAGGGCTTCTGCTCTGACAGTAGAAAGCGATGCGGTCATCACTTAGTACAGACAGGTCTGAAGACAAGCAGACCAGCGGGTGGCCCAGAACCAAGGCAGACATATTGCCTGTGGCCCAGCTGCCTTATGGTCTCACCAATATCTGAAAGCTACAGGGTCCCAGAGTCGCTTACTCATAAATTTATTCATTAGCTATTAACACACAGCCTACCATGTGCCAGATGCTGGTTTAGGACCACAAAGGTGAAAAAAAATGTCCTTGTAACCTCAGCACTATGTGTTATTAGAAGAGGTAGAAAATAAATGATCAAAAACAGCCCTGGCTGGTGTGGCTCAGTGGATTGACTGCGGGCTGCGAACCAAAGGGTCACTGGTTCAATTCCCAATCAGGGCACATGCCTGGGTTGCAGGCCAGGTCCCCAGTGAGGGCCACATGAGAGGCAACCACACATTGATGTTTCCCTCCCTCTCCCTCCCTTCCCCTCTCTCTAAAAATTAGTAAATAAAATCTTTTAAAAAATGATCAAAAACATAATTTTGAGCTGGGAAAACAGAAAATTTTAAAAGAGTCATTTAATTATACTTATAAATTATTATAACTCTATACATATTACAGAATTATATCTAAGCTATATTTGTATATAGTTCATTCCATAATACGGAGTCAATCATCTCAACTAATCTTCCTCTTTTCTTTAAAGCCCTAAGAATATCTGTAAGTTTTATTAAGGAGAATAAGATGAGCCCAAGGGGGCCAGCCAGTGCCCAGAGTCTGTGCCAAGCAAGGAACCCTCTCAGAATGAAGCCTGATGTGAGAAATAATCAAGGAGAAATGCACCATGAAGTGAAAAAGGAACATGTTGAAAATATGAGTCAAGATATAGAGAAGACAAGCCACAGACTGAGAAAAAGTATTTGCTAAAGACACATCTGATAAAGGACTTATTCAAAATAGACAAAGATCTCTTAAAACTCAATAAGACAACAAACAGCCTGATTAAAACCTGGGTCAAAGATTTTAACAGATACCTCACTCAAGAAGATATACAGATGGCAAGAGAGCCTATGCAAAGATGCTCCACGTCATATCATCAGAGAAATGCAGATTAAAACGAGATACCACTACTGTATAGGAAAAACTCCATTCTCCCCCTGTGTCTTTTACTCTCACACTACTGCCACACTCACAACACTTCCTACACCACGTGTAGGGCGGGGGTTCCCCAAGCAAGCAATTCTGGGCAACACCAGCTGGGTGTCCTACAATTTAACTCAATTCTAACACTACCGACCTGGAGATAACATCAGATCCCTCAGGTTAAGGGCTCCACCCCACACGACTGCCCCCACAAACTTCAGGTGCCAATAGCAGTCACCTGTGCTTCTGACCAATCAGACATAAATTACAGGTTTCCATTCCCCTTTCACGTTTGATTGATTTGCTGGAGTGGCTCACAGAACTCAGGAAAGCAATTTATGTACTGTTTACCGGTTCATTATAAAAGGATATGATAACGGAGACAGATAATCATCCGGTGGAAGAGTTCGTTAGGGCAAGGTCCGTGGAAAGAGGAGGGGAGCTCCCTGCCCTCTCTCATGGGACCGCTCTTGCTGCTCCTGTGATCACCAACCTGGAAGCTCTTTGAACCGCATACCTTTGGGATTTTTATGGAGGCTTCATCACATCGGTAGGCATGATTGATCATTAACTGCATTTCCAGCCCCCTCCCTCTTTGGAGAATGGGAGGCAGGGCTGAAAATTCCAAGCTTCTAATCAGGGCTTTGTCTTTCCGGTGACCAGCCCCCATCCAGGAGCCCACCAAGACCCACCTCATCAGAACAAAAGACACTCCTATTACCCAGGAAATTCCAAAGGATTTAGGAGCCCTGCATCAGGAACCAGGGTCAAAGGCCAACTATTAGAACAAAAGATGCTCCTTGTGCTCTTATCACTTAGAAAATTATATGGCTTCTCAGACCTCTGTGCCAAGAACCAGGAACTGAGATATATATATCTATATATATATAAAGAGAGATCTCAATTAAAATTGTCAGAATCCAAAACACTGACACCAAATGCTTTTGAGGATTTGGAGCAACGGTAACAGAAAACTAGTGTGAAACACCCTGGCTGGTGTGGCTCAGGGGATTGAATGCCAGGATGTGAACCAAAGGGTTGCTGGTTTGATTCCCAGTCAGGGCCCATGTGTGGGTTGCAGGCCAGGTCCCCAGTAGGAGCACACAACAGGCAACCACACACTGATGTTTCTCTCCCTCTTTTTCTCCTTCCCTTCCCCTTTCTCTAAAAATAAAAGAAGTCTGTCTTTTTTGTATCTATGTAAGATGACATATGTTAACTAAATTTACTGCGTTAATTATTTCACAACATATGTAAGTCAAATCATTTGCTATGCACCTTCATCTTATACAGCACTGTAGGTCCATTATATCTAAATAAAACTAGAAAAAAAGAAAAACTGATAAAGCCACTTTGGAAGACAGTTTGGCAGTTTCTTGCAAAATTAAGCATGCTCTTACCATAAGATTCAGCAATCAGTTTCCTTAGTATTTACCCAAATGAATCGAAAACTTATGTTCACACAAAATCCTACACATGTATGTTTATAGCAGCTTTGTTCATAATTGCCAAAACTTGGAAGCAACCAAAATGTTTTTTAATAGGTGAGTGGATAAATAAACTGACACATCCAGACAATGGAATATAATTCGGTGCTAAAAAGAAATGAGCTATCAAGCCATGAAAAGATATGGAGGGAACTTAAATACACATTACTAAGTGAAAGAAGCCATTCTGAAAAGGCTACAGACTGCATATGACATTTTGGAAAAGGCAAAACTATGGAAACAGTAAAAAAGATTAGTGTTTGCCAGGGGCCAGAGGGGAGGAGTGAAACTGTTCCATATGATATTACAACGGTAGATACAGGTCACTGTGCAGTTGTCAAAACCCACAGGAGCCCAAGGGTAAACGACAAACTTAGTGATAACGGTGCATCAGTGTAGGTTCCTCCGTTATAACAGACATGCCACTCTGGCGGAGGACGTAGTGAGAGGAGGAGGTTGTGTGTGTGTGCAAACAGGAAGTACATGAGAAGTTTCTGTACCTTCGGCTCTGTTTTCCTGTGTACCTACAACTGCTCCTAAGAATAAAGTTCATTAACTATATAACAACAACACAGGGCCTGCATTCCTGGCCTGTATAATAAGTATCTGTATAAGGATCTGAGCTCTTCAAAGAAATGCACTTCTCAATACATTGATGAGGAACTCAGGGAGACAAATAACGTGATTGATGGATTTGCAGTATGATGCTCACGCAGTAATTATCATCCATTGCCACTCTCTGCAGCAGGCACTGCTCTAAAAGCTTTCCATTAAGTTCTCACCAACTACCAAATGAAGCAGATATTCACGCAGCAGTCATCACACAGTAAAAGTTCATTTAAAACGTGTGCTGACATTGAGTAGCACACTGTGTGATGAGGATGGGGTGGGGGGCAGAAATGCGCTGCGCTACCTGGTTGGCACCACCGTCACAGAAAGCTGTTTGACACTACCTGATCAACCTCGCATACCCTTTGGTCCATCAATTCTAGTATAACAATGTATCTTACAGATTTACTCTCAATTACGAAGGGTACATGTATAAAAATACACACTGCAGCACCATTTATAGTAGACAAACACTATGCACACCTACCAAAATGACTAAGATAAAAACAACTGACATTACCAAATGCTGGCAAGCATGTATGTACAGGGTTGGGCAAAAGTAGATTCCCAGTTGTGACTACACAAAAAACAGTATATTCTCATATTATTATTTACTAATTACTGTATTGTGTTCCACACACACAATTGTAAATGTACTTCTGTCCCACCCTGTATTGCTGGTGGGAAAGCAAAGTGGTATAACCACTTTGGGCAACGGGCTGGCTGTTGCTTATTAAGTAGAACATAAATTTACTATAAAACCCAGTAATCCTATTCCTAGGTGTTTACCCAAGAGAAATAAAACTTATGTCCACATAAAAGCTAGTATGTAATAATAGCAGATTTACCCCTAATTGCCCCAACTGGAAACAACCCAATGTCTTAGGACCGGTGAATGGATAAATAAAATGTAATCTATCCATACAATGGAATATTACTCAATAATAAAAGGAACCAATAACTGACACACACGTACCATGGATAAGGCTCAATTACATTGTGCTCAGTGAAAGAAACCAGACTCAAAAGGCTACAACCTGTATGACTCGATTTATATGACATTTTAGAAAAGGCGAAATATAGGGACAGAAAGCAGATCAGTGGCTTCCAGGGGCCTGTGATAAGTGCAGGGGACTGTCTGCAGAGCTGCATCAGGGAGTTTTGGGAGTGATGGAACTGTTCTCATCTCAGTTATGGTCATATGACTATACGTGTCTACCAAAATTCACAGTTATACACATAAAAAGGGTGAACTTCACTACACTACACCTTAATCAACTTGACTTATACAGAAATATTGGAAATATCAGTATCATCAGTGAGGGGTTAAACAAATTATGATAAAGCCATAAATAAAATACTGTGGTCATTCCAAAGAAGAGGAAGTTCTAAACATATTAATAAATGATTACCATCAAGATGTATACATATAAATTTTTAAAAGCACAGCCTAGTAGACAATGTGTCACCAACAGCTTAAAGGGAAATACTAAGTATTGGTTTGCATATAAATGGGGGTACCTCTGAAAGATGCGCTGGAATGAATGCAAAAATTGCTCTTGAGGGGGGAGAAATGGGTAACTACAGGTTAGGGGTCAGAGAGACTTGCTTTTTAATCTGTAAGGTAACTTCAATTTAAATTTTTAATTATGTGCAGGTGCAGCCTGATAGCGCCTCCTGCAAGCTGCACTGAGTATCTCGTTTGCTGTCCTGGGAATTCTGGGGCGTACTCCACAGGCTGTAGATCCCCTCAGCCAGGCTGGCATGATTAACGTCAGAAATAGGAGGGAGTTAACACCTCTCTAGATGAATGCATGGTGGGGGCCAGTGGAAAATGTGTGCCTCGAGTGGACATTTCTGAAGCACATTCTTCGTAGGTCCTCAGAGTGTCTCCAGCGGGACTGAGCCCCAGTTGCTGGGAGTGGGAAAAAGCTCAACACTTCATCATTGTATTGGTTTTGCCTCCTTCCCTATTTCACTCTTTGCAATTCTCCCAACTCCGGTTTCGTGGAATTCTCCCCTAAATAAACTACTTGCATGGTACATAAAAAATAAATAATATGCATGGTATAATTCCATGTTTGTTTTAAAATTATGATTATAATTCATTAATGTTATGTTACAAGAGAGACGAAAACTAACAAGACTAGCAGTCTCACCCTGTGGTTCAGATTGAAGCCTCCGAAGTTGGAAGGCAACTGCGAGACCGATGTGGCCCCCAATGAAAATGAGTTTGATACCCCTGCCTTATATGATTTTCTGAGGGTTATACCTAATAGTGCATGTAATCACTTAGAGCTATCACTTAAAGCTAAAAGGCGTTACCAGCCTCTCTCTTTGGTCTCTCAGCGCCAGCCTCCTTTGGTGGTCGGTTTCAGTATACCATGGGAAATTTTCTCAACACTCTCAAAAAAAAAACAAAAAACCTCAAAGAGAAACTCTGAAACTCCCAACTAAGAATGGAAAAGAGCTAAGATCAATCTGTGGATTGCATCAATGATCATATAATTCTTATTTTTGCCCACATTAAATTTCTTTCCTTTTAAGAAACCAAATGATAAATTTTATTTCTCTAAGTGATTACAAATTATTTCTTCACAAATTTTGAAAAATACCTAAGAGGTACCAAAATGGGTAACTCCTACCACTGATACAGCAAGAAGAAAATTACCTGGGTACATTTGGCATAGTAAATGCTCCCAATTTATCATACAAACAAGTTGGAACAAGCTAAATTTATGTTAAAAAATGTGTACAAGCTTGTAAACTGACTTTAATTACTACCCAAACTATCCAAAATGGGGAATTAGTGTTATCAGGCTTGGAGCAAGAGCTTGGTAGATTTTTTTATATTTAAAAATACCTGCCCTGGCTGTGTAGCTAAGTGGATTGAGCGCGGGCTGCAAACCAAAGTGTCGCTGGTTCGATTCCCAGTCAGGGCACATGCCTGGGTTGCAGGCCAGGTCCCCAGGGGGGCCACGTGAGATGCAACCACACATTGATGTTTTTCCCCATCTCTTTCTCCCTCCATTCCCTTCTGTCTAAAAATAAATAAATAAAATCGTTTAAAAAAGTGAAAAAATAATAAATAAATAAAAATACCTTACACTTGTGAAGTACTTAATCTAAAGATCACTTCCACATATGCTATCTCATTAAGCCCCACACCCATAGGTGCAGATTCTAAGCGACATTTTAGAGACTTTTAGAAATTGTGAGTTACTCAAGGTCATATGGCAAATAAATGGCAAAAGACATTTACACGAGTCAAACTTGTGTAATCTGACTCAAATGAGGAAGAACTCTTTTCATCGGCTTCTCCTGTAAGCTCTTTCTTCTTTCCACAGCATCTCCAGGTGTAAGAATTCATCCAAAGTGAAAGGGGACATTTCCTGCTCCTCTGTTGTGTGGGCTGAAATTCAAAACCCCTGTCCTGAAGTCAGTTAGGGTCTCAGTCACAAGCATTGGCTGATTGAAGCAAGAAAGGAAATCTACTGAAAGATACTGGGCATCTCATAATCTTTGGGAGGTCATGAACCAGGCTGGAATCTATACTCACACTGGTGGAGGGACACTGGCCCTGCTGCTGCCCCTGGGTGCAGCCACTTTTACTTGCACCCCTGCCCATGGACGTCGGTCATTGTTGCCAGAGACACTGGCTGCCTCTGTGTCTCCAAACAGCTGCCCGACAGCGTTCTGCTGGGGTCCTTCTTTGCCCCAGCTGACTGGTGCTGCGCCTCCGCCCTGGCTGCAGGAGAGGCTCAGAAAGGCATTTCTGATATTTTCAGCTTCACACCCAAGGCTGCAGATTTTCTTGTCACCGCGGGAGGTTCGTAGGATGGAAAAGCAGAAAGGAACCAATGGCTCTGTCTATGAGGAGAACGTTTCACTCCCCATGGGAGGAAACTGAGAGTTGGTATGGATTTTACACCTAAGTGAACCTGCCGACACCTCGTTTGTGCAAATGGTGACTAGATAATAAACCACTGGCTATGTGATTTTATTTTTACTGAACAAATAATAATTTTTAAAATAGCTACCATCTGTCAAGTATCATCAGGGGCAGATTTACCATGAAGCCAAATAAGGATAAGCTTGGGGCTCTCACTTACTAAGGCCCTTTCCAAGACTTGTATTTTGTTTCCGTAATTTTGTGTTCTTTCTTTTAAAAAAGGGACCTGCAAATTCCATATGCTGTCCACCAACAAAACCTGGATCCACCCCTGAGCACTAGGTCCTTTCTATGCATCAGCTCTAATTTTTTCTCAACTACACAAGGTAGGTCATTGAGGGCAAACGATCTGATAAGCATCCGTGATCACCAGCATACACGCCTGTACCCGTGCTCTTTCTTTTTTAAGGGTAGTAGTTCCTTTGTCTGCTGAAGCTGCCCACCCCAGATATACCTCTCAGACCTCCTTGTAGTTATGTGAATTGGTTAGCTTTTGCTGCATAACAATCCTAAACTTGGTGGCTTAATACAATGGGGCATACGTGTGGCCACACCTCTTGGATTCTTCATCAAGTGACAACAGGATGTGGAGTTAACTGGTAGCTTTCACACTGAGGACATTCTCACCTCAGGGTGTCACCTAGCCAATGACCGAGCAAGGCTGTGGTTCACAGGCCTGGCCATTTCTGTCCAATGGAGAACTCTTCTAAGAGGCTATGTTCGTCCCAGAAGTCCTTGCTGGGCAGACAAAGACCTGTTGGGAACACCATGCTCTGGTGGCCCCTCTAGCCAATCCCTGCTTCCTTTCCTTTTCCTTTCACGGGTATTTTGTATTCCTTACTCCGTCTCAGCACCTGCTTCCCAGAGATCCCAGCTTGTACCAAACAGCTATTTATTCAGTTCATCATTCTATGGGTCATCGTTTTGGGCTGGACTAGGCTGGGATGGCTTGCCGAAGCTTCACCTGGTCTCTCATGCCCCAGCAGGCTGGTTGGACTTGTTCACTTGTTCACTGGCAGCTGGAAAGGATTCCAAGAGAGAAAGTAGAAGATCCCTTAAAAAGTCGAGGCTCTAAACAGCAGCATCACTTCTGCCACAGTCTACTAGCAAAAGTAAATCACAAGTCTAGATCAGATTCAAGAGGAAGAGAAACTACCTCTTGATCAGAAGAGCTGCAAAGTCATATTGAAACAGGTAAAATAAAATGTTCCCAAGAACTGCTCCATCCAGTCAAACCCTACCAGAACAAATTGCTCCATCAAATCAAGCAAGTTAAGCCCTGCCAGAGCTGTGGCAGCCATCAATAGGCAATTATAAAACAATGGTCTGGGAACTACCATGACTTCTTGTAAGTCTGTTTTTCAGATCTTAAGCCAAGTCACTAACCACAGAGACCAAATCAATACCTAGTTGGGAAAGTCCCTTCCTACATCCCATAATAAATGCTGTACAATCCCAGAATGCTTTGCTTCACTGATATATACCGAGATATCAGTGTTCATATACTATCAGTGCTCCAAAAAAAGAAAAGCCTGCCAACCTACTCCCTGATTGGCTAACCCCAGTAACTTCTGCGTTCCCAAGCCATAAAAGCCTGTAAGCCCCACAGTTGTGGCGCAGAACCTGAGGCCTTATCTCATTGTTCTCACCCTCTGCAGAGCCTCAATAACCTGCCTTCACTTTTATCCATATCCCCGGCCTAAATCTTTATATATCAGGAGACAAGAACCCAAACTCATTGGTACCAACATTAAAAAGAGATTGGATACAGGACGGAGTAAAGGATTATGGCCAATTTGCAAACTGTCATGATAAGTGTGGTCCAGTGATAAAGTTGTTAACAACAACAAAATGCATTTGTGAGCCTGGGTCTTCAGACACAGCCTGCCCCCTCCACTCTCCCTTCTCCCTTCCCGCCTTCTGGATTCCACCAGGCTGTATTATGCAGCCGATATCAACTCGGAGCAACAAAGAGCCTGGATTCCTGGGTAACAAGGGAGAAGAGCTGCCCGGCTCAGAGGATTATTTATATCATAGCTGTTGAGAGACAAGGGGGGCAGGGGGAGAGGGAGAGGAAGAAAGAGAAAGAAAGAGGACTTTTTTCTTTAGACCACTGCATTTTGTGATAGTATCTTGCCATCGCCCTAACTAATGCACATGAAAATGGATGTAGGCACTGAAGTCAGGGAGAAAGGAAACATGATGAAGAAGCTTAGGAGAGCTTTGCTGCCCTGACCATTGTGGCCCAGTTGGTTGGGTGTTGTCTCACAAACGAAAAGTCATTGGTTCGATTCCCATTCAGGGCACATGCCTGGGTTGCAGTCCAGCACCTGGTTGGAGGCGTGTGAGAGGCAACCAATTGATGTTTCTCTCACATATTGATATTTCTCTCCCTCACTTCCCCTCTCTTTAAAATAAATAAATAAAATCTTAAAAAATAAAGGAGAGCCTTGCTGTGTATTGTGCAGTGTAATCCCTTTATTTTTTCCCCCTCAGTAACCTGCAATCAAAATCTCCATTCCTTTTCAATGTGAATTTGGCTTACTTCTTCCCAGAGATGTCAATATACTAAGCTGGATCTTAACAAAGCTTGAGACAATCAACAAGAAATACCAGCACGTGGATTGGAAAATTATTACACCATTTTTAAACAAGCACACTGAAGTTATACAGCAAACCGCTGAGGGAAACAATATTGCAATCCTGCCTTATCAGACCCCAAACTCCTTTACCACCTCACATTTATTACAGCTATTTTTCCACTGTGAGAATAGTGGAGGTTTTATTCTCTGCATTGTCTTCAGAGAAACCTCCCACACGATCTAATGGCAGGTGGTGGTCCCCAGGGAGGCATTACAGAAATGTGGCCAGGATTCCGGGACTAGTTTTCTCTTTGGGGAAAGAAACAAGAGAGTTCAGCCAAGTCGTTCTCTTGCCAAAATTACCCCTTAGGTGAAATTATGACTCATTTGGAATCTTTATTAATTAATTTGATGAGGAAACAGCCCGACCAATGCTATCTAGGTGGCTCATGCTTCAGTCAGAAGAGGAGTAGAAGGAGGTTTAAAATGGGCAAAATGCTGTGGCACTCTCTGTCTTTTACCAGGGGCTTTGTTTCTGGCCAAAATTATAATATATTTAACAGTATTTTCATATCTCTTCAAATAACATATATGTATATATGTATATACACAAAGGATTATATGGAAAACATACCATTTTATAACTGTACTAGAGGCCTAGATTTAGTATCATATAATTTTCTGCAAGAGCAGGAGGGGAAAACATTCTAAAGCCTGGCACTAAAATTTGCTTTCCAGTTCCAAATAACAGTTTTAAATCTTAAGGCTTAAACAGCAACAGATTCAAAGAGGAATTTATTACATAATTAACTAAGTTTCCAAGTAATAGTTACCTTAAGAAACAAGAATAAATAATGATAAGAAATTTACTGACAGCTAAATTAAAATAGGATTTTGCAAACATCTCCATATACTTCAAAATTATATTTATAGAAGTAATTCTTTTGTATACTTCATACAAAATGATCTAAGTGATAATGCTGCCTGAATTCTCGCTCACAGGCAGATACTGAAAGTTGGCGACTCTTAACCAGAACTTGAAATTGGGAGAAGTCTTGCACAATATCTAGTCCAGCTCATCATATTAAAGATGAAGAAATTGAAACCCAGAGAAGACTGTGAATGAGTTCAAGATTATTATTGATTTTTTTTTTTTGTGCCTAGCCTTATAATTTGTGGATGAAAAAGGGGCCACATACTAAATTTGGCAAGCACATGGAAAGCCTACACGTTGGCCTTACAACTCAGGGGCGTAGAGTAACCATACAGGATGCTCTGAAACTCAAACTTCCTCCCAAAAAGCAAGTCATGGCAGGTAGTTGTGTCCTAGGGGCATCCTCCCTAACAGAGGTCAATCTTGACCTCAGCTGAGCCTGTCTACTGACTTTTCGCATCTACAATAATACACACTGGGACTGTCAGGGCAATTTCCTCCACTACCCATCACCCCTCACCAGAGCTGAGACTACAAAACCCCTCATTGTTATTGTTATCTTGTTAATTGTTAACTACCCTATACCCACAAATGAAAAAAAAAAAAAAAAAAAGCCTGCATCTGTTCCTTTTACTTTTGTATCCAACCCCAGAGATCCTGTTTGCTTTCTTGCACCTCCCTCCCCAACCACCAGTGGATTTCATTTAACCCCTTGCACCTCTTCCTTTGATTGTAATATGTAAAATAAGATGCAAAACTGCCATTCTCTGGAGCATTTTCTCAATCCATTGAGCCTTTGTTTCCTGGCAATTGTCAGTTGGGCTCAAATGAACTTATAAAAATTCTCTACAGGTTTAAATGTTTCTTACGTTGACAAAGTTATCCCACTATCCTTAGTGTGTTATTAAAAAATGTTCTTAATTACTGAAATAAATAAGAGGAGAAATGAACACAAGTGGCAAAAAATCATCTCAGAATCCTAAACAAAATTATTTCCCTATGCCATTAAGCATATTTAACACAAAGACTCTTTCCACATACAGGTTTATCTCTGCCTGGCACGTAAGAGAGTCTCAATATTATGTGAATGAGCTGAGTCTTCCAGACTAAAAAAAGGGAAGAGAAATAAGTGTACCCAGCAGATGGATTCATCGTGGAAAGCTCTCTCTGTACTCCACACCTCAGGTAGTTAGTTCCCTGTTGTACCTCACGATGGCCCAAAACAACCCAGAGACTTGCAGGGACATCTACTCTCGGCTTTTTATGTCCCTGTCTCTCTAGATGAGGAACCAGTCGATGGTGCCTCAAGTTACCTCTTCTGGGGTGCATGCTTGCCAACGGAGAGAGATTTCACTCTAGTCCGATGGGTGACTCAAATGTAGGAATTTTTTTTTTTAGTTTAGGTAATACCTAGTATAGTAGCCAATGCATGTAAAAAGCTATTGTTTCAGGAACTGAAGGTATGACCCACCCTGACTCCAGGAGACCACAAGCAGTTCTACCTTTGTGCCCCAGGAGGACTGCAAGGAATGCAAGAGGGTATCTGAGTTGTTGTACTCCAGGGCGAGATGACCACCGCCCAGGACACAGCTTCAGACCACTGCCCAGGACACAGATGAAAGAATGCTGCAGCTTTTGTCTGACTAACTTTCCCCCTGAAATCCCAACCCCTTGCCTACACTTTTCTTCTCCTTATACAATGGAGAAATTTAAAATGGAATTTAAGATGGTCTGTTAGGGTACAAACCCTCTGTCTTTTCAGATCGCCAGCCATCTGAATAAAGCACCCATAAAGATTCAACCCCTGTCTCTGGGCCTGGTAGGTGACAGGTACATGAACACTGGCTTTTCAGTTTCAATCCTTAAAAAAGAAGCAAATCTTTTGCAGCATTGGGTGATAGAGCCCTGGCCATGTGCACCAAAAGGTTGTGGGTTCAATTCCTGGTCAGGGCACATTCCCAGGTTGCAGTTTCGATCCCTAGTTGGGGCATGTACTGGAGACAATGGCTCAATGTCTCTCACATCCTTATTTCTCTCCCTGTCTCTCTCCCTCTCAAATCAATAAACATATCCTTGGGTGAGGCATAAAAAAATGAGGCCCTGGTATTACAGAACAGACCCGTGGGGGGCCAAGACACTTACCAAAACATGCCCCCTCCCACCTGGGGTCCCTTTGTCACTGTGGATTCTTTGCCCGCAGCCAGAGAATTGGAATTATGGCTCTCAATGCCATAGTTTGATGAAAAGGAAAGGAACTATTTATTCAAAAGTTATACAGACTTTCTACTTTTAAGTCTGTATAACTTTTGAATAAATACAGAGTAATGACTTAATGTCTTTGTTAAAATCCCAAAGTCCCTGAAAACACCGACAAACACACACAGTCCTTCCTCCCTTTGCCCAGTCAGGGGTACCATATCTGAGGAAAAAACAAGTATGTGGCTCAGCTAGCTTCCAGTTTTTCCCATTAATCCATGCTTGGCGGGCAGGCCTCCTGCAATTCCCAGCACCATCGGCTGTGTTGACACAATCTCCAGTTCTTAATACAACACCATTGTAACAGGGTGCAGCCAAGAGGGGGCCCCAAGCAGGGATTTGTAATGGGGTCCAGAAGAGCTTGGAGATGATCTGCTCCACACCACAGGGGCGCGCCTGCCTGGAATGCTGGCAGCTGTGGCCAATTGTGGGAGGAGCCAGAACTGAGGCTGCAGAGGAAGATTGGCGCTGGGGTTCAAACCCAGGCGTAGCAACCATTTGGTGTCTTTTGGGGGACCATGTGGCTTTGGAAGTGCTTCCTTTTTGCCACGTGGATGGTGCCAGGAGCCTGAATCAAGGACCTCTACTTCTTTCCTGAGATACAGTACCCCAGACTGGGCAGAGGGAAAAGGAAGGACTGTGTGCATTTGCGGGTATTCTAAAGAACTTTGGTCTGTATAACTTTTAAATAAATAATAATTCCTTTCCTTTTCACAAATCTGTGGCATTGAGAGACATCTTTCCTCTGGCAGAAGGCAAAGGGAACCTAGTACTGGAGAGGAACCTCCGGAGAAAAAGCGGGGGGTCTTTTATATCGTTCAGCCTCCCCCCATCCGGTCTGTTCTATAACATCATGTGGCACCTCCTCATGGCCCACCAGCAAGAGTCCTTTCACCCCTTTCCTTTCTGCAATGTCTCTCGTGCATTCTTCCAAACTACTAAGAGAGAGCTCTGCATGGCTGCTACATCTTGCTTTCCTACTTCCTAAGCCGCGTGGTTAAGGGAGCCCCAAAACTGCATGGTTAGCCCCCAAAACTTCAAAGTTCCCCCTGCACGTCTGCCGCGCCTGGGTTTAAATCCAGGCTCGAGTCTTCCTCTGAATGCCCATTTCCGACTCTTCCTACAATTGGCTACACCTGCCAGCATTCCCATATTTTTCCAAGTTTTTTGGGCTGCCACAGTAAGTCCAGGCAGGCATGGGCCCGTGGTGTGGAGTGAACCATTTCCAAACTCTCACCCTGGCCCTGTAACCAAGGGGAGCTGCCTCCCAGTTACGTCATGGGTGGAAGTCACCCCCATCTCCCTGGCCCAAAGCATGGCCGAAGCTACTTAACATATTCATTAAGCTAGCCAGGTGTTAAGATATGCAAAATAACTGTTTTTGCATATCAGATAGAAAGCTGGCCAACTGTCAATATGCAAAATAACTCTTACTGGCCCTGCTACATGTGTCCCATCCCCCAGTCCAGACTTGTGAGGGTGAGGATAGCCTGTATTTTTAATTTTTCCTGGACACTCCAAGTTCTGGACCCCATTACAAATCCCTCTTTTGCGGGGGACCTGGCTGCATGCTGGTACACTGGCTGGTGTGGCTTACTTGGTTGGAGCATTGTCCCCTAAACCAAAAGGTTGTGGGTTTGATTCCCAGTCAGGGCACATACTTAGATTGCAGATTCAGTTCCCAGACAGGTCTGTGTGAGAAGCAACTGATTGATGTTTCACTCCCTTTCCTTCTCCCTTCCCCACTCTCTAAAATCAATAAGCATGTCCTCAGGTGAGGATTTAAAAAATGAGGCAATGGAGAGGTTTGGCCAGTTAATGGCACCATTCATTTTAATATTTGCAGCTAGACCTGTTTTGCCATTCCCAAGGGACA